>VMDR010005854.1:0-48776 GCA_007922815.1 Macrotus californicus | reverse complement strand
ATCCTATAGCTCGCTTTTTCTTATTCAATAATAATGTTATGGACATGTGTTGGGGGTTTTTTTGTGTGTAAAAGATTACCTTGTATTAGTCTCTTTTATGTGTTTGTTGTGTCGGGCTTTATTTACATAACCAGATTTCATTCACGGATCTTGAGGGTGATAGAGTCTAGTACATATCATGCATATTTCACCCTTCTGCCTCATCTTCTTAGAGTTAATTCTGAGGAATAAGACTTTGGAGCAAAAAGTGATAAAATATACGTAATATAAAGTGATGCTGTGATAAAATATATGTAATGTAAAGTTTGCAATTTTAACCACCTTTGAGTGCATTCAGTGGCGTTAAGTACATCCAGAGTGTTGTGCAACCATCCACCTGGTCCATCTCCAGAACTTCCTCATCATCACTAATTAAGTAATTAAAGTAAGATTAAGTAAGAAATCTCTGTTCTTTCCCCCCAACTCTTGGTAGCTCCTCATTGCCCCTCTACTCTGCTCTTTGCCTATTCTGCATACCTTATGTAAAGGGAGTCAGACAAGTCGGTCCTTTCCCGGCTGGCTTACTCAGTCTAGCAGTGCTTCTAACATTCGCCGCGGTGTGGCTTACATCAGTCTTTGTTCCTCTTAAAGCTGAGTGACGTCGCTGTATGAACACACCACGTTTGTGCATTCATTCCTCTGTGACTAGATACTTAAATTGTCTCCACTTTTGGCTGTTATAAATAACACTTTTGTGAACATGGGGGCACCAGTAACTGTTTGAGTCTCCTCTTTCTGTTCTTTCAGGTACAGGTATGCAAGAGTGAGATTGGTAGAACGTATGTAATTCTATTTTTGACTTTTTGCAGACCCCCCAAACTGTTTTCTTCAGAAGCTCAGCCATTTTACTTTCCCGCCAGTAATGCACAAGTGTTCTAGTTTCTCCACATCCTGAGCACCATCTACATTTTTCTTTTTTGGCAGAGGGTGGTAGGTGATGACTGCCATTGTAATGAGCATAAAGTGACGTCTCATTGTGAGTTTGATTTGCATTTTCCTAATGACTGATTTAGTTGAATATTTAAATAATGAATATTATTTGCCATTCATAGATCTTTGGAGAAATGTCTGCTCAATCCTTTGACTGTTTTTGAGTTGTCATATACGTTGTGATGTATAATTGCAAGTGGTTCTCCAGAATGTTGCACCAATGTCCTTGCCCACCAGTGGTAGGTGAGAGGGCCATTTTACCCCCAAGTTCAGCTGCCCATGTTCTTCTTCTGGCTCCCCCCGCCCCCTTCCTCCTCTTCTCCCACCCCTCCCCCGCTGCCTCCTCCTCTTCTCCTAACCATGTAGTTCCAACAAGTGAAAAACAACATTTTCACATTTTAATTTTTTACTGTTAATAAGGCCAAATAGAGTTCATGTGTTTGTTGGCTATCTGTGTTTCTCCTTTTGTGAAATGCTACTCATTCATTTAGTCAACCGACAAATACTTTGCGTAAACTGTCTGTGCATCAGGAACTTCTCTCGAGGCCCTGAAGAGTAAGCTCTGAACAAGCAGCAAGGACTCCACTGTCTTGGAGCTGTCATACTTTTGGGAAGAAAATAGTAAGCAAATCAATAAGCTAGATAATTTAAGATTTTATTTAGTGCTATGAAGGGAAAAGGGGGTATATGGGTCAGCAAACTGAAGCCTGTGAACTACATCTGGCCCACTGCCTATTTTGTACATAAAGTTTTATTAGAACACAGCCATGCTCGTTCGTTTACTTGCAGTCTACAGTTGCTTTGGAGCTACAAGAGCAGCGTTGGGTAGTTTTGACAGAGACCATATGCTTACAAAGCCTATATTATTTCCTGTCAGGCCCTTTATAAAAAAAGTTTGCTGACCTCTGTGATGGAAAGTAACCAGGAACAGAGTGACAAATTCAATAGGATCATAAGGGACCCTCCTAGGAGATGATATTTGAAGTGAGACCTGAAATGTTACACTGTGTCCCTCCCACTCTATTATTAGTTTCTTGCGGGGTGGGGACAACGCTGTCTTAGTCTTTGAATTCTTACAGTGACCTCTGTGTTATATTAAGTAGTTACTGCTGCTTGAACTGAATTGAATTCCCTTTAGTTTTAAACACCTGACATTTAATATTTGCTTTTGTAAAAATAATTATTTGTCCATTCATATTCTTTCCCATTTTTTAAATGAGGAACTTAAGTTTTTAGTATGGAAATACATAGATAGATTTACTGTGGCAGGCCATCGATAGCAAAATGACACTTAAACCTAATTTTGTACAAACTGTAATGAATAACAGGTCACGGTAAAAGGTCGCATGATTTTTAGTAGGAATGAAATCTGGCTTTTGAGAGACCAGGCTTGAAACCCCATCCTTGAATCTTGTTAGTTGTGTGACCTTAGGCAAGTTTTCTCCCGTGGAAAATAGGGTGATGATGTCAACTTCTCGCGGTTGAGAGTACTAAAGCCGAGAGTATATGTTGAGTACTTGGCACAGGGCCTAGTGCAAATAAATGTTTAGTAAGTATTAGCTCTTTCACCATCATCACATCATCACCATCCCTACCAAGGTCCCGCCTTCCATGTGTGAAGTCTTCATCCCCTAGTTAATTAATTGTAATCAGACTTTGAGGATCCAAATTTGTTTTGAAATATTGATAGACAAGGAGAGGAAAAGCGTTAAAGGTAGAGAGAGAATTAGGACTCATTTTCTTTGCCTGTGAAGTGAATCGGTGTGGAATCCTGGAGGAATTAGGCCAGTGTGCAAGATCCTAACAGGAGACGCAGTGGCGGTGAGTCCCTGGTCCAAGAGAAGGTGCCTTCCAGTTGAACTCCATGCTAATGCTTCCACCTAGTCGTGCTGGGAGGGGGCGTGGGCATCAGGAGCTTGTTCCAAGAAATAAATTATTAGACAAAACTACATGCCTTAGTGTAGCAGTTTTTATCACTGGGATGAGATCTTGCTGTGCAGTTTGGCTCCATACTGAACATACCTATTGCAATCACCTTTGCCTGTTATTGCCTCTTCCTAATTAGCATAGATATTGCACACACAGCTTGGGATAAAAAGAAACTGAGCATAGCAAGGAGGTGAAGGACGGAGATGACTGCTCCATGCTAACCTTCTATAAATGACTCTTAGGTATAATTTCAGGCGAACTAGTAATAAAGCTTTCCTTTCATTGCCTGCATTTGGTTCAAATTATTGCAGTTTCCAAGTTGTCAGGTAACATTCAAACACGATGCTAAAAATACTCTTTCTGTTCTTGCTGTGACTGATCACGGGAGAGACTGACTGTCCGTCAGTAATTACTGACTTCAGCTGCATGAAGAACATCATGTAGATACTTTTGTTGCTTCAAAGGCAGTATAGGTTAAGGTCCCCACATTTGGCTAATTTTATATTTTCATATTGGTTCACATGATACAAATAAATTTACCTAATGAGTGTATGCACCCAGGCTTGCATGTGTTTGCTGAGCTGACGAGAGTTACCTGGAATCAGTGTGGAGAGGATTCCTAGGAGCAGATACCGGTTTAAGTAGGGAAGGTTAATCTAGGTCAAGTGATAAGACATGTATAAGGAGGTTGGTTGCAAAGTAAGTTTTCTTGGCTGTGCGAATTCAGTCGGATATATATTTTTTAGTTCAGGATTTTTAGCTAGATTTAGCATGGTATGTGACGATAATGATAAGAATCATTAAAATGGTTGCTACTAGTAGTGGAAGTAGTAATAGTGTTCATGGTTAACGTTTGCTGAGCACATGGCATGTGCAGACACTGTTCAGGGTTTGGCGAGCTCATTCAATACTACAAGAATCCCATAAAGTTGGTCACTGCTATTGTCCTCATCTTAGAGATGAGGACACCGACGCAAGAGGAAACAAGGCAGCATGCTTAAGGTCTTGTAGCCTGTAAGTGGGGAAGGCAGGAGTCAAATATAGTTCTGCTTAAAAGTCCAGGCTCTGCACTGGTAACTAAATTGCACCCACTGCGGGTTTTATTAGAATAGTGGGAGCAGGTGCTACCGGGCACTGAGGAGTGGGAGGTGAGAAGGCGAGAGTGGGAAAGTGAAAGTCGCAAGGGTAGGTGCACCTTTGAGGAGGTCTGGACAAGACACCTGGAGAGAGACATTGGGGCGAGGGAGGGCAGTGGGGAAGGAGTGGTGGTAAGGGAAAGGAGCTAGTGGGGGAGTTGGCCTGTCTAGAAGAGACAAGGACAAATGATGGAACACAGCCTTAAGGGAGTGGGGAGGGAACAGAAAGACAGTGACAACACAAGTGAGGTGGCTGCCTGGAAGTAGCGGAAAGATACGTCTTTCTTCCAGTCTCAAGGTAGCAGATTGAGGGGGGAGGGAGGCATGTGTGTAAGAAAAGGGTGGGAAAAGCTGGGGCAGTTCACACCCAGTGGTGCTCATTTCTCAGTGAAGGGGAGGCAAGTTTATGTACCGTTGCAGTGGGGCAGGGGGCTGAGGGTATGGTCTTCTAAGAGAGCTAGAGAGACGAAGATCTTGAATATTCACAGTCATTGAATGTGATGGGCAAGAAAGCTGACCAGGGACAAATAAAAGGATTGAGGGCCACAGGGAGACTGAAAGTCTTTAATTTGATGGGGCACCAGGCTACTTGGCTTGTGATTTTTCTCCAGCAACACTTGGCTTCCTGTGCACCGGTGTGGGAACTGCTGGTGGAGGCAGACACAAGAGAACAGGGAGACACGAGAGAACAGAGGCGCGTGGTGGGTGAGGCTGCTGGCAGCGTGCGGGGGGCCTGGGTGGGTTAGACCAGCAGTGCATTCGTCTCCCAGTCCCCCAAATGTTCCTCCCACTTATTCCGAGAAAGCACCAGGACAGCCTACTGTCTGCCATGTTATTAAACAATAGTTAAACATTAATGAGCCTATGCACTATGTTTTCTTACAAATATTTTGAATTTAACCTAAGCAACAATCCTTGCCAGTTAAGTTCTAACGACTTACACTGCATTATCACGTACGTTATTAATGAGCATTTCTTTTCACGTGGCTAACAGTGTACCCATGTTCTCTTACTTTTGATCCTGAAAGTGATCATTTGGTGTGTGTTTATGATCAGATGTTCACACCAACCACAGGCTGGTCACCAAAATAATTATTTTCTTTAAGATGATTTTGGTAAGAAGAATGGAAAGGGTAAAAGAGCAGCCAGAGGGAAACACGGAGTCACAGATAATGTTCACGTAGCTCAGTTTGTTTAGCCAGTCGCATCTTTAATTTTTTGTCTGATATATTCGTTCTGTCACATGACTACCTATGCCCTATGGGCTTTTATGACCTCATGACCCCTGCCTAGCAGCTGAAATTATAGCCCCACAATGCTAGCATCTTATTATAACCTATTGCTAGATTATCATGTCAAAATGGGTAGTAACACATCACACCTATGTTACTCTGTCTCAGAGTCCTCCTTTCACCAGTTTCTCTCAAGCCCATGCTTTGTAGCTCTGTATTTAACAGTTTTTATCAAAATGCGTTATAACGATGTGCTTCCATAATTGTCTCCATTGTTAGGGCAGCTAGGGTCTCACATAAAAAGATTGGATCTCACTCTATTTTTATTCTCAGTGACTTGCCCGGTGATGGCCACTCCCCTTCCAGGGATCAATGCTTGTTACAAGAGTGAACATTCATGGTACACTTTCCAGAGATCCTGCTGGTGTGCAGTTCTAGTCTAGACCTTAACAGGGGCCCTAGACTCACCAGTGTCAGGCATCTGTGTAGTAAACCTTTGACAAGTGCCTGCTCTGCTCCAGCCATCGGACTGGGCATTGGGACACAGAAGTAAAAGCCAGAGTCCGTGCCTTCAAGGGCGCCTGCAGTTTAGTGGGGGAGACGGACAAATACAGAAGCAGTTACAGCACAGTGTGCAGAAGAGGCCTGGGACCAAACCCCATTCCTCAGTAATAACATCACTCAGTATTCCGATGTTATCTTCACACAATTCTGAAGGTGAGAAAATTTCCTTTGGTATCTTTTAAGAAGGGTTCACTAGTTCCCTATAAAAAATCAAGTTAGTATGACTTCCTTTGGCCCATGGTTAAAAGCTTTAATGACTTTGGAAAATGATTGGGACGCAGTAGAGAATCCTTAGGAAGACCTAAACATGAGCAAGGGCACATTTGGAAGCATTTTTCTCTGGTTCGAAGGCCTTTGGAAAACCAGATGGAAAATTGAAGTCCTAGCTTTCACAAGAGGCTCAGTGGGGAGGGCCTGCTTCGTAGTCTTGTTTATGGGAATGAGGAGATTGGGACAAATCTCCAAATCCCTGGATAAAAAAGTAGATAGAAAAGTTTTTTTTTTTAAATCTGCTCAGTTGATGAGCTGCAGCGGAGTGCCAGGCACGTGCTGGGTCCCCTGCAGGGGCAGCCTTCTTGTCTGGAGGAGGCTGACAGTCCAGAAAGCAGGGGTGGGGCAGGTGCTCAGGCTCAGAGACGACAGTGGGTGTGGCTTTTAAATGGATGCTTGTTTGGAGTGAAGAGAGGGAGAATAAAGTTGAGAGGTTAAAAGATCTGCCCAACGTCACACAGCTGGTAACTGTCACAGCCAAGACTGTCAGAGTCCAGAGCCTCTGCTGTTCACTGTTGACTCTTGGCCATGCAGGTCAAGGGGCTGCACTGAGAGCGTGCGGCCGAGGGACAGTCATGGTCAGGGTTTGGGAGTGGTGTGTGTGGTGGTTACTGGGTAGGCTCGAGAGCCAGATTGCCTGGCCCCGATCCCAGCCCAGCTCTGCTGTTGGCTAGACCTGTAACCTCTGGCAGGCTGATTAATCTGAATGCTTCACCTTCCCTGTTTGTAAAATGGGAATGACAATAGTACTTACCTCACAGGGTGGTTGTGAGGATTCAGTTAATCCATGTAAAACCCTTAGAACAGTGCCTGGCACATACTGAGCAAAATAGTCAGTTGCTATTATCATCATCTAGTTCCTTGGAACGAGACTGTTGTCAGTAGGTTTGCTTCTTACGAGTGGCTGTAGCAAAGCACGACAACAGCAGGCCTCGGATGAAGCCTCTGAGTATGTCCCCGAGAGAGAGGCTGGGGTAAGGCGAGCGCTAGGGTGGCGGCATGCATCCCTTCTAACCACAGGCGTACCCCTCCTCGTCTCTTCCAGTTACTACTGTTAGATGACAAAGTGCCCCAAACTTAACAGCACAAAATGACCTTTTCATCAGGCTTAAGGATTTTGAGGGTCACATATTTGGAAAGGGTACAGTGGGGCAACTTGTCCCTGCTCCATAGTCTCTGGGGAATCAGCTGGGAAGACTCGAAGGTGGGAAGGGTTCAGCTGCTGGGGCTGGAATCCCTGAAGGTGCCAAGGCTCACTGGGTTTGCCGCTGCATGCTGCCTAGTGGCTGGGGGCTGAGGCTGGGAATGCAGATCAGGCTGTTGGCCAGGACACCACATGCCACACGAGACCTACGTGTGGCTCGTTGGGCCTCTTCACGGTGTGGTGTCTGGGTTTCACGTGTGTTCCCCAGAGAACCAGGCAGAAGCTCTACTGCTGTTGATGCCCTAACTCCGAAAGTGACATAAGGACTCTTCTCCGCCAGGCCCATGTCCATCCAGACGCCAGGTGGGACATGGACTCCACCTCTCGATGAGAGGACTGAGGCAGCCACTTTGGGGAAACGTCATCTGCCACAAGACCCAGTAAAACACTCCCAAGTTCTAGGCCCCTTCCTTCTCGGAGCAGAGGCGTCAGAGAAGGCTCTTCCTGGCCACCTGCTTAGGCAACTATTAACATCAGTCAGCACCCTCTCCAAACATGCAGGTGACTGTCATGGAGTTGCTGAGTGTGTTTAAACCCTGACAGGAGAGGATAAACTTGGCGGACTCTCAAAGTACCCTTTGAAATAACCTATGCTGTTTTTCTGGGGGTTAGGTCGGGTTGCATGTGTGCCTACTTATGTGGGGCAGCTTCCACTTCACCTCTTTTTAGGCTCATAAATCCTAAAGGGTAGTGCTAGGCTGTTTAACTTCCTTTGTCTAATTTTATTACATCACCGCATGCCTCTTGGTTTCCTTTTAACAAAATGCCTCAATGGTGTCCGTGACAATATTCTGTTGAAACTGTCATTTATATCGTTGGGCACAAGGTTCCACATATGCCACAGTAGGTGTTTACTAAGTCTTAAAAAATTAAATCTATTAATGTAACTATTTTTTTCGTTAAGTTGAGAGTTGCAGGGTCTGAGTTTGTTTTTTCTTTTTTCCCCCTGTCATCAGCCAAGAGTCTTTTTCTTTTTTCTTTCTGCACCAGCCAAGAGCTGTCTGAATAGATTTTATGGGCATCTAGAATTACATCTTTCTTCTGTGAGACATTATCATTCTGTCCTCAAGTGAAGAGTATCCTTTGTATGGAAGTTCATGAGACATTCACTTAATATTCCTACATTCTTTTGAAGACAATGCCAGATGACATCAGCTCCACACTGCTTTTAAAACACAGCGCCGACTTTGATTCCATCCTCTCCCCGCTCAGTTCTAACTGTCACATTTGGCTGAGGGAAAAAGAAAGCCCTTAAGAAAAGGCCAGGCTATTAATGTGCTCTTCAAAATGCTAAGAAAAGGCTAAGCTGTTTATGGCGTTTTCAAAATGCTCATCTCTTGGAGATTTGCCAGCAAAAGTGTGAAGGTGAAAGACGCCTTCATTCATCAGGGAACGAGGGCCTTTGTGTTATCTGCACTCAGAGTGTCGGTCCTGCTTTTGTCAGACATGCAGTTTAGGGGGTATAATGGTACTTGGATGTAATTTAAGCTAAAATATGATCATGAACCTGGTATTGTATATTTACTGTAGAAGCGGAGAGGAATGTATTCACTGTCTGATAAAGCAAGCCTGGCTTCGTTCAGGATGTAATTGTATTTCAGAATCAAAGGGAAGTTCCCCACGTTTTAGTCGCTTGTATAACTCGCAAGGAAGTGAGAGGCACGGGTATCGTTAGGAGACCTGTTCACGGCTTTCTTTCTGTTTTGCTGAAAACAGAGTTAAATGCTTACTTTCATTTACTTCATTTCGCTAAATGGTCTTGTCTTGATTAAAAAACTGGACCTTTCACAGTGGGATTAGATTTTCATTTAGGAGGGTGTTGGTTTTTTGCCTCGTAGAGTTGAATCATTTGGCACACTTTGGGAAATTCTCTGGATAAATTTTCCTTATAATTAAATAAATTCACAAAGAAGAGGCAGGTGTAAATTGACCCATTTTTCTTGTTAATACTATCGACACTAGCTGTTTGAGATTTTTGTGCTTATTTCTCAACCATCTGTGAGAGAAGAGTGTGGCAGGAGGCGTGGTCTGGCCCCCGCTTTGCCCTTGGGGGCAAGTCATTAACCCTTAAACACCCTAGTCAACCAGATTTTGTTGACGTTCTCGAAAGCAATGCATCTTCCTGGATTAAAAACATGATTTGATTCTTGTTTCTACTATCCATTGATGTATGACTGTGAGCAACTTACTTCACTTATCATGGCTACTCCTCTTGTCGGATTCCACTGGAAATGATATGCAACCCCTTTCGTGTGGCGCCAGCATGCTGTGCCAGTGGTAAGCGCTCCCTGCGTGGCGGTCGTCTGCAGTTTTCCCGGCCTTAAAATGCTGTGAGATGAGTCATTTGTGCCTTTGACCATTAGCAACTCCTTTCATTAGTGGCCTTTGGCCAGTCTAAATGTTTGCTAATTTTCAGTAGAATAAAACGACATTTAATACATGCATTCTTAGTGTTATTTTTCAACCACCCTTTTTTAACTAATTTTTTTTGTTTTGAGATAATTGTAGATTCACATGCATTTATAAGAAATACCAATAATATAGCAAGATCCTATGTGCCCTTTACCCAGTTTTCCCCATCTTGCAAAACTATAGTTACAACATCACAACCAGGGTTCTGACATTAATAAAGTCAGGATCTAGCACAATGTCATCATTACAGGGACCTCTCATGGTCATTTTATAGCTGCTCCAACTTTCCACTCCACGCCTGTCCCCGACCCTGACCCTTGACAATTACTAATCTGTTCTCCATTTCTTTTCTTTTTTTTTCATTTCAAGAATGTTATATTCCAGGAACCATATAGTATGTAACTTTCAGGGGCTAGCTGGCATTTTTTCACTCAGCATAATTCCCCAGAGAGTCATTAAACTGTGCTTTTGATGAACTCCGAATCCTTATGAGTATTGACACATTTTATTTTGGCAATAATTATCATTAGCCAAAAGTGCATGATGTGGCACCTGGCACAGAGTGTGTACATAGGAAACATTTAGGAAGGTTCAGTGGTGGGTTCCCCCCACCTACCTCTACCCTTCCTCTGCCTCCTCCTCTTTCCTTGCCCCCTGTTCCCCACATCCTCTTATTAATATTGACAAAGGCTGACTGCTCTAGTTAAAAAGTTATAGAAAGAGTTAAATGAAATAATTTATGTGAAAGTTCTTTGGAGATTGCTGGTCAGTGTTGGCCATGTTGTATCTGATGTGAATAAAGAAGCCAGCATGAGTGGGATTTTCCCCACACTGCACAGGAGGTCTGCCCTCCACTTTGCGCCTGCAGTGGGCGCTGCTAACCGATGAAGCCCATCATGCTTTGATTCTTAGCTACAGAGTCCCATGAACAAAACACAAATGTCAGTTCATGTTCTTTACAAATCTTCTGCTCTAAAAAAGAGCCTTCTCTTTCTAGTTGCGAGACATCAAACCCATTGAGCTCCCTCATAAAATCATCAGGAAATACCGAGTATCATGCAAACTCTAGAGCTTCTATTTCTGTGCCTCAGGTCAGAAGCCCACGGGCAGACCCAAACCAGCTGTTTAGGAGGGAAATGAGCTTCGCTGCGCTCAGTTACAGCATGTCTTCCTATAACTTTACTGCTGAGGCTCAAAGTCTGTCCTTGAAGTGGAGTTAAATCCTTCCTCTGATTCAGAAGTAGGGTACAGGCAGAGCAAGCTTGCTGCGTCAATTCCTGCTTGAGTCAGGATAGGGCAGGCTGTGCTGCGCTAACAAATAACCCAAATCTGTGTGGAAATAAAGGTTTATTTCTTTCTCATGCAAAGTCCAGTGAAGGGTGGCAGCTCTCCTTCACCCTGTAACTGTGCTGTCTGGACTCCACGGCCCCCAAGGTCATCACTGCGGGAGAAGAGGGCTAGGGAATTCACAAGATGCTTTTAAGTAAGGTGACCATACATCCCCGTTTGCCTGTGACAGTCACAGCATATACCTGTGGATTTGGAGGAATGGTTAATGTTTCTCCTTTCATTTTATTCTCAGAGGTGTCCCAGTTTATGCACTGAACTAGGGTGACCCTGTCGAAGAGCCAACTGTCACGGTATCTGCTCATATCCTGTCGGGCTCCACCGAACAAGCAAGCATGTGGGGAACTGTACGGGAGCAAGGATCTATTTTAGTGACTGCTACAACTTGTGGCACAATAGACATTTCAGGAATGTCACAAATTTTTTAGCAGAGTTAATTCCATAATTGTAATTACCAAAATTGTTTTCAGCAGATTGATATAAATATGATGTTCTTGTGACCTAACCCATCTCATTTAATCCCACACTATGGCAGGGTAAATTGTGTCCCCTCCCCTCTGACCCCCCCACCCCCGCCCCCAGATGTCCACATCCTAATCCCCAGAACCTGTTACCTTACATGACAAAAGGGACTTTGAGGATATGAATGAACTGAGGTGGGGAGATTATCCTGGATTATCCAGGTTGTCCCTGTTGTAGTCAGAGCTTCCTTACAAAAGGGAGGCAGAGGGAGATCTGACAATGGAAGGGAAGGCAATGTGATGGTGGAAGCAGAGACTGGGTGATGCGTGTTGGAGATGGAAAAAGGACTACAAGTCAAGGAAAACAGGTGGCTCTAGGAGCCTCTGAAGGACACATAAGCAGGCTCTCCCTCGGACCCCGAGAAGGAACCAGTCCTCTAGACATCTGGACTTCAGTGCAGTGAAACATTTCAGGTTCCTTATCTCCAAGACTAAGAATAAAGTTGTATTGCAAGCCACTAGATTTCTTGTAAATTTGTTAGAGCAGCAGTAGAAAGTAATGCGCACACACATCCTGCAGTTCAGCAGGCGACTTTAGATCTCTGTTTCAAGTTGTGGCAGATACTCTTGTCATCCTTGTTTTACGTGTGAGAGATTGAGGCCTGGAGACTTTAAGTGACTTGACCAAGTTCCTGGAGCTCCTGTTGAGCCAGGGTTCACGCCCAGGCAGACAGGCTCCTCGGAACATGCTCCTAACCATGCCTCTCTCCTGTCTGCCCACTGCCCAATGTCCTCCCAACTCCCTCCTGCCCTGCCTGTCAATCATGAACTGCCCTGCCCCTCAAGCCCCTCCTCCCACTCCCTCCTGACTTCAGTCTCTTGCTCTTCCCATGGGCTCGATGGCCCTTGGGACGCTTTTCCAGCTTCATTCAGCTTTTGGAAATTTTGTGGAAGGTTTTAGGTCTTCCATAGGGAATTTGGGCTTCAGGTGAAATTATTGAATTTCTTCATATTTAAGTTTTTGGGAAGATATTACTAATGAATCTTCTCTCTTTAATTTCTAATTCTCTTCCTCATGCTCTAGAGAGGGGAATGTTCCCAAGAGTAATCAAATAAAGTAATTAACAGAAGTAGTACTGGAACTATATTAAGGTGGTTTTACCATGACCCGAAAAGAAGCATCTGGAAATTTGCTACATGAATTCTTACTTCGTTATTACTTTAAATTTCCCCTTAGCTTATCTTGGTTAAATACTCATATACATTTTGCCATCTTACCCTTTGTTTGATGGTTCCACAGTTGACCACTGAGCTCAGTTTCACGCCTGCCATGGCTCCTGCTCTGAGCCACCCCGACCTCCCCTCCAGGACTTGCTTTGCCCGCCCTGGGAAGGTGCTCCCTGACAGTCCTCCGCAGGCTCTCAGCCCTCTCCAAGAAGTGCCCCTGGCCAAAGGACATGGTTTCTTTCTTGGGGGAAGTCTACAGCCAATTACTGGGTGACACGGGGGTACAAAGGCCTGACCTCCCCTACCATGGTTAGGGGCAACTTTGAAGGGCCAGCCCAGCCACAAAGCTCCTGGTGGGTTTGGCCCTGCAGCCCAGTTTCTCTCTGCTTAATTCTGTGTTCTCCCCTTTCTCTGTGGGTGTGGGTCCCAAGGGATTCCCAAATAAACTTCCCATAAGCTAAATTCTCTTGCAGGGTCTGCTTCTTAGGAACCTGAACTGTAAAATAAATTAAAAATTTAAAAAATAAAGATCTCTTACTGGTAATAAATACATAAGGATGTTCCGTTAATCCTTATTTTCAGAAATTAGAAGCATTCTAAAGGAACTAGGAAACATACTTTCTGGCTTAAAGTTTATTTTTTAACGTAGAAGTAGGGAGAAAACATTATACACGGCACCCACTCATGATTAAAAATACATTCCACATTGTGACTCATAGTTCAATCACATTTTCTTTTGACCTCCATTTTAATAGTTAATTTACAAAGGAAATGAACTCTATAAAACAAAGACTGCAGCACATGTCCAGTCTTCAGTAAATGTTCCTTTCTTGATGAAAAAAATTTTCCAGGCTATAAAAACAGGACTTGAAAAAGCTTTAAAACCATCTTCCGAAAATAAAGGCAATGCTGTAAAGTGAAATGTAATCACGAGTAAGTACTATATCAGAACATGTACCCTCACATCTCCGCAGAGAATGAGGAATGGACGTTCCATTTTACAACACGTTGAATATAGGCATCTCTGTTCAATCCTCTATTCAAGAAACTTCTCCTTCAGTTCTTCCCACAAACCCCTGATTATCAGCACTGAAGCACTGGCCATGAACTTGCATCTAGCCTGTAAGCCCTATGCACTTCATTGTTGGCGGCATAACTCATTCTTTCAGTTCTGATGAAAGTTTTTGATATTTTAAAGAGGATTTTCCCTGTTTGAGATCTTTTATTAGTTCTTGGTTGGTGGAAACACTTTCCTGGGTGGAGGGGGCTGGAGAGAGGGAGAGAAGCTGTTCTCTCCGCACAATAGGATGGATGGCATACTTCAAAGGCTCTTTTCTCTGGCTGCTCGATTCTTGGGCAGTCAGAATAAGCCTTGATATGGACAGCCTAAACTGTTATGTTTTTTCCAATGGGTCTCTTTTGGTCTTAAAGGATTATTTTCTTAAATAGTTCTCTATATAAAGCAAATACCCATGATGATGATATCCCACTTTTCACCAAGTAGTGGCTTGGCTGGGGGGTGAAGGGCAATGTCTGCAGAGTAGTGCTGAGGAGGAGGGGGCGTAGAAGCCCCGGAGACCCCAAAGACATTTACTAGCTGAGCATCGCCCTAATTTATGTAACACCAAGTAGGATGGTTGTGTGGTTTTGCCAGCACCAACCAGTTTGACAATGTCACCAACTGGGTGTCCAACAATTCAATTCATTTCTGATGCTACCACCCACAATAGTACACAATGTGTATAAATAAAAGGATGAGTTTTAGTAGTAAACAGCCTTACAACGCTATTTATTAAATAACCCTTACCCTCTCCCCTGGATTGAAGAGTCAGGTAGTTAATGGCAACCTGTCATCACTTCTCATTAACACCGTATGGAGTTTCTTACTAGTGAAATAGAGGAAGAAAAATAAAAAGGTATGATTGTGGGAAAGGGAGGAATAGATTGTCACTATTCACAAATATAGAAAATCTGAAATAGCCTTCAAAAAAACTCTTAAAATGAATAAGTGAATTTAGAAAAGTTGCTGTATACAATATTAATGTAAATATAAATTTTCTATATAGCAGAAAAACAGATATAACATTTGTAAAGAGCTCTCATTTATGGTAGCATTAGAAAATTCACATGGAAATGCAAATGACTTAGACTAGCCAAGCCGATCTGGAAAAAGAAGGGAGCAGCTGGCTTCACACTTCGAGTTTTCAAATCTTATCGAAGAGCTACAGTGCCAGGGTTGGGTCGGAGTAAGTGCGGATACAGACCAAGGGAACAGAATGGAGAGACCAGAAAGGGGTTTGTCTACACAGCCTCAGTTTCCTGGTTTTGACAAATGTGACTCTTCCGTACAGTGAGGAAAGGGTGGTCTTTTCAACAAATGGCTCTGGGTCAGCTGGGTATCTAGATAGAAAAATAACATGCTTTGATCCTCACTTCACCACATACATGCAGTCAATTCTGAACTGATTGCAATGATTGTAGAACTAAATCTGAAAAATAAACAATAAAGCTGCTAGAAGAAATCATAGATTATTGTTGTGACATGAGGACCTAAGGAAAAGTACCAATAATAAGGGAAAAGACTGATAAATTGAACTACATTTTAAAAAACATTATTAAGAGAGTGAAATGGCAAGCCACTGAGTGGAAGAAATATTTACATATACCTAACAAAGGACTGGTTTCTAGAATATATTAAGAATTCCTGTATGTATCAGTAAGAAAAAGACAATTTAGTGTTAATTGGACAAAAGATGTGCATTTCAACAAAGAGACCAATAAACGTATGTTTAACATTATTAGTTGTTAGGGATATAACTTTAAAAACATAAATACATATCTCAAAACATACAACAGAATGTCTAAAATTAAAAAGTAAAATGATCAAAGTGTGTGAAGATGTGGAATAACCAACTCCCTCACAGGTTACTGGCAGGGGCGTAAATTGGCCAGGACTTCAGAAAACTATTTGGTAGAATCAGCATGACCAATGTCCCTGAAAATTCCATTTTTATGTGTATATCTCCCAGAAAGGTATACCTGTGTATACCAAAAGGCATGCTGATTCATAACAGCAAAAAAAAATTTTGAAATAAAGTTTTTAAATAATATAAATAATTCAAATGTCCAGCATTTGAAAAATTAATAAGTAGTGATATACTCATACAAGGGAAATTATGCATCAGTAAGAATGACCAAACTATTGATGATACTCAATGACATGGATGAATCTGAGGAACATAATGCTGAGCAAAAACAACGGACGTGGCAGAGTACATATTTTATGATTCTACTTAAAAACAGTTAAAAACAATAGTTACACACAAAACTAAAATATTGGCACAGACAGAAAAGTGGTTACTTGGCAGGAAGGGGGGGGGGTAGTGACAAGGAGGAGCACCAGGGGACTCCTTAGATGCCAGTCATGCTCTGTTTCTGATCTGAGTGATGGTGATGAGGATGTGTTCATTTTGGAGAAAAAAAAAAAAACAAGTTGTATACTTAAGATTACTCCTTTTTCTCTCTTTATGTTATATTTCAATCAAAAGTTTATTTGAAGAACTGTGTTCAACAATAGAAAAATATAGACTACAGTGTTACAGCACAATAGAAAGAGCTGTAATGTGAAGCATTAGGCTTCAAAGTCCACCAAAAGGCTCAGAATGCCTAGGTGCCTAGAAATGTGAGTCATAACACAGGGGGAAGTTCAGACACTTCAGGGTAACGTGTGTTCTCCAGAAGATGTATATGAATTAGTAACTCCAGGATGACAACTATTTTCATTTTATCTTCCTGATCTGAAGCTTTTACTTGTGGCCTCCATAAATAAATTGAGCAATTAATGCTCATCCTTTGACAAATAGCCATTTTGTTTCTGCAGGTTCACTGTCAAGGGTTAGAGGCCAAAGTGCTCTATTTGTATCTGGTATATAAATGATGTCATAAGATACTTCTAATGTTGTCTAAAACTAACTTGGCCACTTTGTGTTTTTTTTTAACCACTTTTATCTTTGACATCGGAAGAATTTTACCATAACAGAGATATAGCACAAGAGAAAACAGAAATATTTTCATGTTAATTATTATTTTTGTGTGTACTACTTTGAAAGTTATCTACTAAAGGGTATTATTGGATGTGAGGCCTTTCATCAGCGTATGTAGACTGAATGTTTAGTGCAGTTAAATAGCAATGAGATATAACCAAAATAACCGTAGTAATCACATATACGTTCAACATATTAATAAACTAGTTAAAATTAGCTCTCCAAAATGTTTCCCATTTTATAATAAATAAAAACAGTCATTAAATGGCCAAAAATGTTTTGTAACATTCCGTAATAATATACTACCTTGGGTGTGGAAAACCCTCATATATTTCTGACTGAAGTATGAATTGCCAGAACCTATTTGGAAGGTAATCTTGCAGGAAATGTTAAAAAATAAAATGCAAATGCCCTTCGACTAAACAAACCACCTTGGGGAATCAGTAATACAGAAATTAAAGCACCTGTACCCAGGGGATATATAAATAGGCAAGCATGTACGAACATTAGAAACAACCTCTTTGGTAAATTGATCGAATGAATTAGGATATGTCCATTTCATGCATTGTTGTATGGCCACTAAAGACAGTGTGTGTGTTCAGTGGTGATACTAAAACGTTGCCTCCATTGGGTGTCTATGGTAGGAACCCTTCTAAGTACAGTGGACCCTTGAACATGATTTGAACAACATGATTTGAGCAGTTTGATTTCACTTACATGTGGATTTTTAAAATAAATACCTACTATACTGTAAATGTATGCTCTCTTCCTTACCGTTCTCTTAATACTTTGTTTTTCTAGCTTACTTTACTGTAAGAATATAGTACATAATAGAAATAACATACAAAATATGCGATAATCAACTGTTGATGCTACCAATAAGGTTTCTAGCCAACAGTAGGCTATCAGTTAAGTTTGGGGGGGAGTTGGAAGTTATACACAGATTTTCAACTGTGTGGGAGGGTTGACACCCCTACTCCCGACATCGTTCAAGGGTCAACTGTATTTTGTATGTGTAAACTCTTTCCATTCTTGTAACAATACTACATAGGAATTATTATTATTTCCACTTTATGGATGAGAAAATTAAAGTTCAAACACATCAAGTATTTTACTAACCTCACAAAGCTAGTGTGGGGTGAGCTCAAAATTTGAGCCAGATGGTCTTATTCCAGTAGGCACACTCTGAACCTCCATGTGGTTGTCCCACCCTCCTGAATTGATTAAGGATGGATTTCTCATATATTGGTGATTGGAAAAGCAAATGATGGAAATCTGGTTATTCTATTTCAAAAAAAGGAAAGAAAGAAAAAGAAAAAACCCACACGAATATACATTTGTATGAAGATTTTAACAGTTTTGGAAGAATATTCCTCAACTGCTGATACTAATTACTCCAAGATTTAGTGAGAAAGGAGATATTAATTTTTATTTCTACACATATTTATTATGTGAAGTTATAGATAACACTGGAATAATTTGTCATTTTTTAAAAACATTTTATTGATTATGCTATTACAATTGTCCCAATGTTTCCCTCTTTGGCCCCCTCCACCCAGTACCCCCTTCCCTCCAGCAGTCAATCCCCCGCTTAGTTCATGTCCATGGATCATACATATAAGTTCCTTGGCTTCTCCATTTCCTATACTGTTCTTAACCTACCCCCTGGCTATTTGGTACCTACCAATTATTCTTCTTAATTCCTGCACCTTTCCCCTCATGCTACCCCACCCCCTCCCAGCTGATAACCCTCCAAATGATCTCCATATCTATGATTCTGCTCCTGTTCTGCTACCAAGGTATCTCTCCCAATTTTTATCCACCACACATGAATGTGGGATCACCTGTTCCTGCCTCCACCTCTCTGTGTCACACCACATCTCTGCACCTCTTTGCCTGTCTCCGCCACTCCGCACCTCCTACCCGTCTGGATGAATGTGGCTTCTTTAAATCCTTGGTTGTCAGACTTCCATACACCTCGATGTTCTGACGGTTCTGGATATCATTTGTTTTGAGATCTAGTAGTAATTCTTTCTATGGATGCAGGAGAAGACGAGGCATGTCTACCTATGCCTCCATCTCAACCAGCAGTCCACTTTTGTCATTTTTTAATCCAGTAAAGTGAAGGAAAAAAAAAACCCAGTCTCTATATTTAGGTTCATTATTTTAGGAGAGTTAACATTTAACAAATGGACAAGGAATTAATAAAACTTGTCCTCTAAGCTTTTAACTAAGACTCAAGCCCACAAGGATCTAATACATTTGCCTTCAGAAGTATCTAGACTCGCATGAAGTGGGTCCAGCAAGCACTTGTTCCCTTTTCTTCATGTTTCTCGTTCCTGCCCCGCTCCCACCCTAATAGCCAGCGCTACCTCACAAAAGCAGCCTCATTTCCCCTTTTCCAGCCTCTCAGATGGCTTTGGCTGCTCTAGTCCTTGGCATGGAGAATGAGCTCCTAACACAATTTCCTCCACTGTGGCAGGATGTAAAGCTGAAAGCCCTACACTTCGAATCATACACAGTGATTATGTAAACACAAGTAGTCCATGTTTCTAGAAGTATCTGCTGTGTTATAGGCTCATTTTTATAGATTCCTAGATATGAATCCATACGCTGTTTTATAGACTCATAGGTATGAATCTTAATAGGATACAGAATGATATGTATGACATTTCAGCAGTGTGAAGACATGAAACTTCGTGTCTTACCTCAGGCAAGAATTAAATATCTTTCACATAAAATTCTTCCATAGAATTGGTATTTACATAGTTTGAGAATTTCAGTCAACAGTTTGAAACAATGCATTTCATGAATATTTTAATGCCTTTTCTCAGGTTCCATTCCGTGTGTCGCTGCAATCTATATTCAATCTGGAAAGACTTTTTGATCTTGCTGATGGTTGTATCATATCAGGAGGAAGCCTGTTCAACTGGATTGTGTCCATTATTCCCTGAGCATTCTTTACACGTTAACCTTATGAAGGATTTAATGGTTATTGTTTTTCCTGGTTGAAATGTTTGGAAACTGTCCTCTTATAACAAACAAAATAAAGTTGTTTTCTTCCACATGCTAAAATTTATTTAAAAACAATAGTTTTGAACAATATTTTACATTTGCATTTGAATTAAATGACAACACTGTTGGTCTCAGACATTTTACAGTACTAGTCACAGAAAATATGTGCATGCAGCCCAACTGTTTCTGTGTTTATATATAATAGTTTCTGTTCTGATTGTCTTTAGATGGGTCCATATCGCAAAATTGAATTAAGCCAGTGGTTTTCCAGTTGAGGGCTGGGGGTGGGGGGGGTGGCAGGATTTTGCATCTGGGGTGGTAATCTCCAAAGGCATTTTCAGTTGTTACAACTGGACAGAGGATGCTACTGGCATCTCGTGGGTAGAAGCCAGGGATGCTGAGAAGTATCCTGTAATTCCCAGGAGAGCTCCCCGCAGTCAAGATTTACGTGGCCCAAAATGTCAACAGTGCCAAGGAAGAGAAATTCTGGATTAAATCTCAACATGTGGTAAGTTTAACTTTGGGAAGTTGTCTATGGGGTTTGGGAAGAAATCTGTAACACATTAGATCTTTCATATTTTTACACTTCCGAGAGGCAACACTGCACAAAATTTAGGGCGTGGGCTACAGAATTACATAGATCTGAGTTTGAACAGTAGCCGCATCACTTCCTAGCCCTGCTACTTTGGGAAAGGAATACTTGTTTAAGCTGTTGTTCCCCTCCCAGTGAAAGGGAATATTAACAGGACCGCTGTGTGGGTTAAATAAGTGAGACAGTGTAAGAAGGCGCCAAGCGCAACACCTGATGTGGTGACAGTCATCGTGCTAAGAGTTTTCGTTTCCCTGCCCAGTTGGAAGAGGATCATTGCATTTCTGACTCATTGTTTTAGCATCAAAGTTCCAAAGTTTGGAAATAGCCAAGCTAGAATTGTCCTAGGATACTCTGTAGAGGAAATGAGTGTTGAGCAAGACTTTTAATTTTAAGGATTTTGCTGGTTGAACATTTGCTGGTAGGCAGGATGCTGTAAAAGAACAGAATCATGAAAATGAATCTGATATACGTGCAAAGGACTGTCCTACTACCTATCTATAGCAGACGATCATGATACAAAATAAGAAATTCTAAGGGTGAAACCAGAGTCAAGACTGTGGGCTTCATTCAGATATGATAGGGACCCACGCTGATGATGCAGGAGAGGAGCAGCTAATTCCACACACTAGTTGATAGTCAATCAATGTAGAGTTGGTGGAAGGACGTGAATGAATGAATTAAATGAGTGAAGGCCTGGCTTTCAGGGAAAATAAATATGCAGTATTCAATGGTGAGGGAGAAACAAAGGCAAGAAGACCAATAGGAAAGGAACAAAATATTTTCCATGGAATTCAGAAAAATGATTGCCTGATAACTATCTTCTTTGATGAGGTAAAGTTTGGGTCAAACAGAAAAGCCTTTCAGGGAGTGGTGGCTCTCCTGGGGCTTATCAATCTCTTGCTGGGATAGAGAATGCTTTGAAGGATTTTGTGTTTCTCCAGGGGAAGTGTCATTTATTATGCAAAGTGCAGCCCCCCAGGGGCGGAAAGGCACAGCTGAAGGCAGTACACTTTGATATAGGTGTGGAAGTATATAGCATGACCAAGGCCATATATGTCAACCTAGTGTGAATTTCCTGGAGTGTATTTACACGTCGTCCATTCTACATCACCATTTTTACTAATTGTGTGCTTTTTAAAAATTTTAAATACTTGGGGATATAAAGCAAATACTGTTTTATACAACCCTAGAACAATGCCTGGCACATAGTAGAGATCTAAAATATTTGTTGAATGAGTGAATAAATGGATGGATGGAGAGAAGGAAGGAAGGCAGGAAGGAGGAAAGAAAAAGAAAGGAAATGGAAGGAAAGGAAAGGAAAATAGTTGTGACCCAGGAAAGATGGCACTATGGGGCTCTAAAAGGAGGGGAAGCAAAGGTAGCACCACCTTAACCATCACTACCTCCACCATTGTCTACCCTGACCATGGCAGGCACTGTGTTAGTAAGTACTCTGTATGCACCATCTCTTTCTGTCCTTACAAGAATTACGAACACGATGCATATAGGATGACTGACCCCATGTTACCAAAGTAGGCTATTAAGTAACTTACCCAATGATCACAGTTAGAGGGAGAGCCAGGACTTAAATCCCAGCTCCAGGTGACTGGAGAATCTGAGTTCTTTGTCCCCACTCCATGGTGCTGAGAAATTTGAATGTTAAGGGAGAGGAAGACATAGCCGAGCCTCAAGCTCAAGTTGGAACACCTCTGATCTGCCTTAAGAGCACATTTTTAACCTGGTAATGACTTACAGGCCTAAATGGGTATCCCAAGAAAGCAGGGGATGTCCCCAATGTTATGCATGGCAGTGTATCAGTTTCCTGTGGAAGGAAGCTCCCTTCAACATATTACAGATAACACTTCAGCACATCTTCACTTTCCGTGTTTAGTAACTTACAGACGCTGTTTTTCTTGGGTGTCTTGGGTGTTTTTCTTGGGACTGGGAGAAACGCCATCTCGGATTGCACCTGACCCTGCGGTCACGGTTTCCCCACGGTGAGCCATCATTCCAGAAACCGCTCTCTCTTCTCCAACAGTAATGGCACTCGCTAGAATTGACGCTTTCTGTGCAAGGCAGCGAGGAAACGGTGATAAACTGGGCTAAAGTAGAACGGAAAAAAAAATTCAGCATCTACCAGGATGAAAGATGTGTTTATTTCCAGAAATCCTTCAGGTTTTTTCTGAAGACCAAATTACACAAATTTGCAGCTGCTTTTTTTTTTCATGCTGTGTACAGTACTTGCAAATGCTTTATAGCAGACACCTGCAAGTTGTCTATTTGTTTTAATTATAGCAGAGGAGGATGAGAGGCACACGGAAAGGGGGAGCAGAGGGAAGCAGAAAGAGAGGGAGGGAAGCGGGGAGCTGGGGAACAGGGGTCAGTGCTTGGGCTCGCTGATGGGTAACACAACCCCAGTGCTTGCGGAATCTCGTATCTTTATCTGCATCAGTCTCCAGGAGATGGCTTTGGATATTGACCACCTGCCGGCCATTCAGAGGCTTAAATGCTGTAGTGGGGGTTCACTTCCTGTGTAGGCACTTTTCACATTCCCCACCCCAGTTTACTGTTCCTCTTCTCTGAATTGCAGGGGGGAAATGCTATCTTTCCAGAGAGTACTAGAAACTTGGTTTCTGCCCATGGACTGCATTGCCCTTTTAGACCACCTTATACAAATCAGTCCTTCCCAGTTCAAATGACAGAGGACGGGGCTCCCAGAGCTCCTGAAGCACTGCCTGGCGCCTGCTCATTTGGCTCCAAGCAGTGCCCTTCGGCACATTGTTTTGTATTGTTCTGTTTTCACAACCCAGTCCTTTAACCTTAGCGCAAGGGTGCCATCAGTGTGTGAGCTCACCCCAATTCCCTTGGCGTTTACTTAAGTCGAGACTGGGTGCAGTACTGTTCACGCTAATGTACCTTGGTGCTTACAGGGGGTCCACAAACACCCTGAAAAATTGGGTGAAATACCCATAATATCATCATGGACATTGTCAATCCATAAAAAATCAAATATTGTTTTTAACTTATTTATTATCTATGTGTGCACAGGATTGGACAAGCCCCAATCCGTGGTTTAGGAGAGAAAACAATGGACCCAGAAGTTCACAGTTTAACCACTCTTTCTCATATTTGAAATGCCTGTGGTATGTCCCCAAAGAAAATCTCACGCACGTGCTCAAACAGACTTGTGCAAAAATGTTCACTGATGCATTGATCACAGCAGTGAAAAAACTTGAAGCCTGCTAAGTATCCCTAAGGCGGAGAATGGGTACATATATAATGGTGTAATCATACAGTTGGATATTCTACAAAAGCTATCAATCACTGAATAACAGACTACTACAAAGCAGTTATGAATGAATTATCATTTCTCATATATCAGAGGCATATATCAATCTGGATACACTTCAAAAGCAGGTTAAGCAAAAGGAAAAAATGAAATATTGCAGAAGAACACATATAGGAAGATATCATTCATATAAAATTTAAAAGACGGGCAAAATGACATAATTTATGTATTTATGGTGTATAAGTACGGAGTAACACATTGTTTTAAACACAGGTTGATGGTCAACACCAGAATCAGGTTTGTGGCACCTTGTGGGTTAAGGGATAGGAACGCGTCATAGGAAAAATGCCCAAGAAGCTTCACTTGTATTTGTAAAATTGTCTTTTATAATCTGGGGGTTTGCTATATTTGTCTCTACGTTTTTACATGCACCACATATTTCATAAATTAAAAACAAACACCTGTTTACCTTCCCCAGCTTGTTGGCTAGAGCGTTCTGTACGGCTCTTGGCTAGGCTATGAGGAAGTCAGCTTCACATGTGAGCTATGGCTCTGCCCTCCATGCGCAGCTGTAACTGAGTGTTCACGTCTGCTTGCACTGTTTGGGGTTTCAGTGACAGCTAAGAATCATTTTGAGGCTAATTTCAAACTATTCACGGGTCCGATTTTAGCAAAGTCAATCTATGAAAATATTAATAGGTAGTAGAGCCTCAATAAATGTTTAATTAAGTTGAGGAAGACTTCCTGTACAATTTCTATCAATTGTGGGTTACGTAGTTACACTTTAAATAATTTGATTTTCTGAAATGAGATACATGCAGAAATTTTTACATGGCTGCTACTTACACGCAATGAGGTTCTCTTGGAAAATCCATCTACTATCATAATTTCAATGTTTTAAAAAATATATTAAGATTTTTCTCTTTCCTGAAGACGTTTCCTAGTTTTGCTTCACACTTCAGTAGAGCTTTATGAGTTGGACGTTTGACACTAGAATTTCCATGGCAACATATTATTTTTTTGTCATAAAAACAGGCATGATTAAGAAGAAGTCTTTGAAAAAAAGAAGGCTTTAGTGACAGCAGCAGTTCTCTTTATAATTAAATTCATTAGTTAAAATGCTGGGTTGAGAGGAACAGGACTTTTATTGCAACAAGGACATTTTCGACTGGAGCCTTGCAGATAGCACAAAATTAATTGCTATTAAATTGCCTTTGGTCCTGTTTGATATTTAAGATAACATTTATACATTTTGTATTTAATAGCTTAGAATGGAACCAGGTCTGAAACCACATTCTGCCCAAGTACACATCACCCTGAACCCTCCCTTCAAACTGTCCACAAGGTGAAAACTCAGTAGATTTCGAAGTAATTTGAAGATTTCTAAGTTGCTTCCCAACTTTCCTAATTTAATTCTCCCCCACAAGATTCACAAGAATTTCTTGAATTGATTTCTTTTCTTGTCATTATAAAAGCAATTTGGGACTAATGTAGAGAATTTGCAAAATATTGAAAGGTACAGAGTAGAAAATAAAAGTTGGCCAGAAGTCCACTACTGTGAAACAGTGTTAACATTTAAATATATTTCCTATAGCACATGGAATTATCTTCCCTAATAGCCAGGAAAAAACAAACAAACAAAAAAACGGCCTTCAGACTGAAAAGTATACAGATTTGCGGCGGCTGTCCACACTCCCTGAAGTGTGTGTGGCACAGATGGGCCTTTTCAGAGCCTACTGGCTGGGAAAATGCCTGAGTTGGAGCGTGAGACCTTTGTGGTTTGGTTCATCCGATGCAGTTTAGAAAAGCAGGATGTAATTAGATCCAAAGGAATTGTCTCGAGTTCTTTCTACTAATAGGTAATGATCCATAGGCAGGGAAAAAACTCTTCGTTTTCGTCCTTTGGAGGCCGGTCATTTAATTTATCTTTCAGAGACACATCAGCGGTTCCCTAACAAACTTAGCTCACTCGTTTGTGCATGCGTTTTTGTTCCGTTGACAGAGTGCTCATCGTTACTCTGTGCCTTTGCTTCCTGGCAAAAAGTGTCCTTTCTCACTCTTTTTAGCGAAAAAGTATTTATCAAGTGCCGCTATATACCAGAGACTGTGTACGTGAGGAATGCCACTTAGGTCGCCCTGTCCTTCAAAAACAACATCTAATGACACCAGCTCTTCATTCCAGACCCAGCCCAGGCTTCTCCCCTACCAGGTACCTGTCTTTACCATGTCCCGCTGACACCCCCATGGAACATACACGCCCTTGTCATACTTACTCCATTTTATAGATGCTTATTTGTATGTCTGTCCCTTTCCTTGGGGTCAGGGGATGGTGGGTGGATTGCAAGGAAATACATTTATTTTCTCTCTTTATTTTTACAGGAGTTTCTCATTAAATTTTGGGTTGCATTTCTTTGACTACAACTGAGGTTGAATGTTTTTCACATTTGTTATCAGCCCAGTGCATTTTTTCCCTATTTCATGCCTTTTCAGGACCTTTGCTCGATTTTGTTTTTGTTTATTCATCTGTTTTTTTTCTTGTTGATCTCCAAGAACCCTCACTATCAAGGCTATTAACCCTTTCTGTATGTATTGTAAAATTCGCTCAGGTTTCCATTTATCTCTCAATTTTATTTACAGTTTGATGGTTCTTATTTTTAAAACTGTGATAGTCAATTCCAGATTACATTCAGACTTGCTCAAAAAGGGGCATCAGGGAGCTTATAGGCATGCATTCAATACAAAGGTAGGATTAATTAAAACCATACAAGCAAAATGAAGCAAAGAAAGCCAACAAAGGCAGGACAGTGAGAGGGAGCCCGGAGTCAAATACTTGAGAAAAGACTCTGGTGACCTTTGCACTGATGAGGGCTGACCACAGACATGGCCGAGTGCTGATCTGCACCTGGTGCTGGCGAGTGCACACAGTGCGTCACAGGTGACAAGATGAATGGTGGCGTGAGGGACAGACACACCCGAACTTGGCAGTGCTGGTATTCCTGGTACTAATTCCAGAAAACAACTTTCTTGCGGGTTCTTATGAGAGCATCCTCTCTGTGAACTGTGTCTGAGACAGCAGCCTATCGTAAAATGCAGCCCATTTCATAAATCATTTCAAGGACTAGGCATCCAAGGTATTTGGAGATCATAGACTTTCTTTCAAGGGCTTTTCACTTATTTTAGTCTTATAAAACACTATTCATTGCTCATGAATTCGTTTAAGACTAATTCAGGAGGCAGGTAGCAAGCGAAGGATATCAAGGAAAGGGATATTTTTATTGATCTTAAAAACAGTTTTGTTTTTGTCTCAGGAAAAACACTTCAATGTGGCTATTTTTCTTAGAGCAATTTCACTGGTTAAAAATAGTTTTCAAATGGATTTGGGGCGGTGTGGAAAAACACATCAAAATGATAACTTTCAAAACTTCAAAGGCTTATGGCTTGGAGTAGGTTGGTGTATGAAAGCTGATGCTTTGAATGGCTTGAGGTCAGTCGGTTTATCAGTCTTGACGCGGCATTTGGAGTGAGCACATCAATCCACGGCTAGCACCACAGCAGTTCAGGCAGCCACACACGCCCAGGTCTGCTCGTGGCGCTGTGAGCCGAATTCTGAAGGGGGGAAAAGGGAACCGATTCTGCAGGGGCTGAGTGCACATGGAAATAGCATTTCATGTGTACATTTTCTGGATTTCTAACTGAGGGAAAATAGTCTTTCTGATAAAAACTAATTATTTTTGGCCGATCGAGGATTATACTTTTTATAAGATAATGAATTCATAGGTTTAAAGTAACTGTAAAGATTATTTATTTCAATTACCTTCCACGAGCTTAAATTTCCTCCAACATGTCTCCGTTAAGGAACAACCAGCCCACGCTTAAGCAGCATCATGGGGGATAGTGGATAAGAGAGTCAGCAGTGACATTGGGTCATGTGGGTTGGACTTCTGGCTTTACTGTTTACCACCCACCTGAACTTGGGCAAAGTTCTTAACCTCTCTGCACTTCAATTTTCTCGTATATGAATCAGGGATAGATAAAAAGCACCAGGAAAATTGGCTGGCAGATGCTGGATGCTCACTACAGCTATCGTTTACTATTGTTACATCTTAAATTATTACATGTACCTTTCAGGAAAGTTCGATTCCGGCTAGAAAGACCAGAGGGTTTTTGTTTGTTTTTTATTAAGAGGAGTTCACTTCTGGTAACAGAGTCGCTTTTATTGAACTACCACCTAGAAATTACAATTTTCGACCTTTGACTTAAAAACAATATAAACAACTATAAAATCAGAATTAAAATAACTGTTTGAATCCCCTGGGGAATGACTGGAAATGTGCAGAAACTGGAGGGGATATGACTCCTGAGATAAGGGAAAGAAACTAGGTGAGACCCACACTTAAACAGCTTTTTCCTGAGGGTTCTTCTCGTCTGGTAAAGTGTGTAAGGACAGAGCTCAACCCGGAAGAGGCTGACTGCACTGAGGATTCAGAGGTCAGAGGGTGGGGAGCCCCCAGACCTGTGCACAAATTCACCTCAAATTGTGGGCTGGCCACCGAACTGCACTTGCCCATGCTGAGGGGGATCCAGTGGAATGTAACAGCTGGAAGGTTAAGGAGCTGAGCAGAGATTTTTAGCTTGGTGCCAGAGAGACAAGTTTTGGAATTCAAGTCCATCCAAGTAAAAGGGACTTACTAAATGCTTTGTGCTTTTCACTGAAACTTTAAGAAGGCCACACTTTAAGAATACAAATGCCAGTGCTAAAGACTACAACTGAGGTCCAAGGGCAAAACAACTAAGCCCATTCTGTCAGGTTTCCACAAGATCGAGGCAATTTGACATCAATTTAGCAGTCTACTAGAAACAGGGAAAAACCAGTTACAGATCTACAGAAGTCCCGGGTGAAGACTTTACAATAACCATGATATACACGTAAAAGACATAATGGAAAAATTGATAGAATAAGTGAAGAGATGGCGAATATCAGGGAAGATAATGAAATACATAGAAAAAAGAACCAAATGGAAGTCTCGGAACTGAAAACAAACCTTGTCTGACATAAGAAATTCAGGGGATGAACTTTCATAGCAAATTAACCACCACGGAAGGAAGTGAAAGGACAGAGCTCTGCACACCGTACAGACACTGGACGTAAGACATCAAGGTCTATTTCCAGACATGAACTGGTGCCGGAAGTCACACAGAGTATTTCATACAGTGTGCGGGGGCTTGTTTTGTTTTTTTAAATCCCAACATAAGTCTTTATTTATTGGTAATGAATAAAGACTCATTTGTTAATCAAAAGGGGAATAGCCAACATTCTTTTTTTTTTTTTTTTTTTTTTAAGAGAAAGTAGAGAGAGAGGAAAGGAGGGAGAGAAACATCAATTGGTTGCCTCCCATGTGCATCCAGACTGACTGGGCACTGAACCTGCAACCAAAGCGCGTGCCCTGGCCAGAAATCAAACCAGTGACCTGTCACTTTGCAGGCCAATACCCAACCGACTGAGCCATGCTGATCAGGGATGAAAATTCACTTTTAAAAAATAGGTGAAGGTTATGAACATTTACCAAAGACATGCAGGTAGCATGTGAACAAATAAAAAAATCATCGGGGAACCAATGCTGAGGTCGAATGGGTAAACAACATGCAGCAGATGTCATGAGTGTGGCGTTCCTGGGGCAAGGGCTGCGAGAGCACGGTCGCCATGGATGGATTATGTCTCCCCCAAATTCATGTGCTTAATCTGTACCCCCAGTGTGATGGGATCTTTGGGATGTCGTTAGGGTGAGATGAGATCACTCTAAAAAGGGACCTGAGCACTAGCTAGCTCACTCTCTACCACGTGGGGACAGGTAGGAAAGCCACTGTCCTCAGACAGAAAGGAGGGCTCCCACCCGGCACTGCTTTGCTGGCACCTTGATCTCGGACTTCCTATCTTCCAGAACTGTGAGAAGTAAGTATTTGTTGATTAAGCCATCCAGTCTGTGGTATTCTGTTACAGCAAGTGTTTGGGAATTTATAGAAATTGTGAGAAGGGCTTTGGACCATCATAGGTATGAAATGGGAGATTTGAGTCAAGTTTGGGTATATTAAGCCCCCAAAAGGACTGAGGTTACATCTGGATTTTTTAACAGTCTTGGTTAAAAATCTTGTTTTGGGGTCATAGAAAATCACTTCTGATGTAGCTGAAAAGTACATGTGTGAAGTGGGCTTCAGGTCTGATTCACCTCACAGGCTCATGATCACTCCTGAGTGCTGGGCTCATTTCTCAGCAGGCGTCTCGGCTGCCCTCTTCTCTGTGACATTTCGTGTTCACAGCGGTTTCCCTCGTGGCGGCAACAATGACCGCAGCAGTTCCAGGGTTCATATGCTCCCACAGCACCGTGAGTCAGCAAACTTGTTCCACAAAGAGTCCCACAGTAAGTATTTAGGTGTTGTGTTTCTGCTGCAACTAGTCAGCTCGCTGTTGCAGTGCAAGGCAGCCGTAGACAATATGTAACAAACGAGCATGGCCGCATTCCAACGGAACCCTATCGATTTCCATTTTGTACAATTTTTATGAGTCATGAAATATTCTTTTTTTTTCCTAATTGTTTAAAGATGTAAAGCCGTTCCTAGCTCAAGGACTGAACAAGCACAGACAGAGGGCCAGAATTGACTTCTAGGTCATAGTTTGCTGACCCTTGATGTAAAAGTCTGTCTGACCAGAGTTTTCAGCAAAAGATTGCCTACAGGCACGTGCTCCCTTTTCTCTCTGCAATACAATCACTTGACATGACCCTATCAGTACCACTTGCGTGCTAACCTCTTCCAAATTTTGTTTCCAGCCCAGACTGCTTCCCTAACTCTGAACTCCTATTGCCATCTCCTGTTGGACATCTCCACTTAAAGGTGTAGTAGCATTTTAAACTTAACATAATCAACACTCGTTAGGGAATTACGCTTCCTTAAAAACAGGTCCGGCTCCAAGCAGCAGACAGACACCTTGAATTCCTATGGAATTGACCTCAATGCCACAGGATGATGCTTCAGCATTTCTAATACTCTGACATACTTAAGGTGAAAAGGGAGAATTCTGATTGTTTTTTCTCTCCAAGGGGTGAATAAAACTGAGAAAAAAAAATCAAGAATGCAACATCAGACAGGAATTTTTTGTATGTTTGCTTTTGGAGATTTGGTGAGAAAAAATAGTCATGATTCTATATCTTGTTTTCAGAGAAGACTCTAGATCTGACCTGGCTCTTGACCCATCTGGTCATTTACAATGTATCCAGATACTCTAGATATTGTTTTGAGTTTTTGCTCTTGGTCATATAGCCTCTTGCAGCCTAAAGGTTGTTTTAGACCCCGACAGGAGCAGTTTAACTACTTTGTGCCTGTTACTTACAGATCTGTATATCTCTTCAGCTGTCCTTAGTCTGTCCAGTGGATTGATCTCTTTACCGAGTTGCTTTGGCTTCCCATTGTCTCCTGAGGTCTGAAAGTATATATTTTCAAATTAAAAATGAACGTGCACATGCACTTAATTCTTTATTTATTCAATATGCATCTTCTGATATTGCTATGTGCTGGACACAGGCCCTGAAAACATGAAGATCCATAAGCTGTGGCCCAGCCCATAGGGTCTTAAGGACAACAGAAATGTCAACTCAGAGTCCACAATACAACCGTGTGGGTGTTAGAAGAAAACATGAACAAAGTGTTTGGGAGGAGTGGGACGTGGCACGGGGCACACAGAGGGGACGGTGCAGTTCCCCCATTAGAGAAAGAAAGAGCAAGAGAGGGAAGGCGGACGAAAGTCAGACTCTAATCCAAGGCGCAGGTAGCGGAGCCGCAGCAACGTCTACTTCCGGAGAGAGGAAGAATTGCGAAGATGTATTGGGTAGATGAAATGCCTAATGAGACCATAAATGAGGAGAATTGCTTCTCATAGCGTATGAGAAGATAATTCTTATCAGATAATGAAATTGTTTTCAGTCTTCAGAATGAAAATGAATCCCTTGCTAATGCAAATCATGCTAATAAAGGGAATGAGAGAGAATGTCGGAATTACACTTGGCTGGCAGTAGGCAGAAACCAACCTAAATAGTCTAGGAAAAAAAATTAAAGATAATGAAGTAATCAAAATAATTGCTTAATAGGGAATGTGAAAGATCTGAAATGTTAAATTATAAATGTACGGTTTCAAGAAAAATGAAGTGACCTGAAGGAACAGATTAGAAATCCAAACTCACGTCAGGTGGAAGTAAAGCTTTTCATTAGCAAAGCTGAGGATTAATTAAATCTGAGGAAGCTCTTTGAAACCCACAAGTACAAGTTACATCAGAATACAATACAACTGGTATATTGGTATTGTAATGAATGATTAGCATGGACTTCTCAATAAATGTGTTCTGGAGTAGTTCACGTGATGGATGTGAGCTGAAGAAAAGAAAAACAGTTTATTTAAAACCAAAACTGACTTTAGCAGCATCTGCTTTCAAAATTGGGGGGCATAGTGTATCCAGTGGGGAAATATATTGTTCTTTTCTCCCTTTGAAAACTCCTGGAGACCCATCCCAAGCAAGATGGAGGGCACTGTGCCTCCTCACCAACTTCTTGAGGGAACTAGGGAAGAGGAGTAGCTTATAAGTTATTTTTCAGTTACCTCTGAGTCAGCTCACTTGTTTCCGCTGTATAGTTTCAGAAGCTGGTAGCAGAGCTTAGTGCTGTTCAAGGTGGAATCTTTGGAGAAAGTGGTCCGTTGTTTACAGAGCACGTTAAGTATAAGTAAAGGGGAGCTCTGAACAGGTAGGAAGTAATGATCCAAGTTGTTTTACAGGAGAAGTTAATTTGGGGGGAGACCAGCGGAAGGGGGAAGTGGGACAAGGAAGACGTTTGAGGGGAAAAGGGTGAAAGCAGCAGAGAGGCAGAAAGCCCCTTCTTCTCTTCCACACACAGATGTGTTCTGTGAGAGACGGACATCAATGGGGAAATCAAGGAAAACTGGTCCATGTCTAAGGAGCATGATGGAAGATGATTCATAAACTGATGTAAGCCAGAGTCAAAGGTGACGTAAAAATGCAGACCACATTCCCAGAGTGTGGAACTACTCGGAGATGGCAGGAGGCGGAAGCCAACCTGCACAGCCTGGGGGACGGCAGGTGACAGGACGGAATTACTCTAGTGCCCACCTGATTTTGCACACTGAAATGTGGTTTTTAATTTAAGTGGGGCTGTTTCGTTGAGTTTGACATGAAGCCTTTACATTTGGTTTACATTGTACCAACTTTAGACCATTTAGAGATGCTCCTTTCAGTAACATTTAAAAGACTTCTGTGAGTTCCACTGAACAAAAACCTTACACTATCAGGAAAGATTGCTAATAAATACACAGTTACAATGGAACATTACAGTGCTTTGAAAGAGGAACCACAGAGCACAGACTAGGAGTGTGTGTTTGTGTGTGTGTGTATCTGCATTCATGTCTAAGTCATCCACCATGTAGGGAGGGGAGGTTGCTAATTTAAAAAAAATTTTTCATTGAAATATAACATACATACAGAAAATTATACAAATCCTAAGTATATATCGTTCAATGAAATTTTTCAAACTGAATGCACCTAGTAACTAGCCCCCAACAGGTGGAAGGAAATAGATCAAATGACTTTTTCTTTCCAATTCATGAACCTGCCAAATGCATGCCTTCCTGCACCATGAGTCACCCTTGGACCATTATTAGTCAGCCTTTGAAATTAGTTTTCGGAGACAACTACCCCTGCTCAAAAGTGAAATCAGTGATGAAAGTACAGACAAACCAGAGCAAAAAATTTCCAGCTGTCAACTAACAGCCAGTACGCATTTTTTTTTCTTTATAAAAGATGCATCTAGATTCATGGAAATTAGAAGGAAAAAAACCCGTTAGGTCATCAGGCGAAGGATTGTTCCCTCTGATATAATTCCTCCTTTTTTCTCTACTTTAAAATGAGAAACGCTGTTCTTACTCAAAGTCAAACCATACACATAAAGCAAACTTTAATGCACCTTTATTACAGAAGCATGCACTGAGCCAATTAGATACTATAACCCCATAATGTTGCATCAAAGTCGGTGGCATGTTATTAGAAACCAAATGATATAGAGTATCTTTTACTCTGTGTTGAGAGAGCACAGGATAGCTATTCGACCCACAGGTGAACCCGAGTGGATACGGGAGACAAAGCATTCTCCATCAAGGTGCAGGAGTGAGGGCTATGGCGTTCTGTCTGCTAGAGTGCTCATATCAATCAGTAGCTACAGAAGATGCAAAAAGTCACTCTTGGGGCTGAATCCTCCTTTAATCTTTTCTAGAAGAACCTCCTCACTTTTCAAACAAAATGGCTAAAAGTAAGAGTGAGTTTGTAGTAGGAAAATAAGGCAGGTTAGGGGTCTCTTGGATCATGTATTGATGTTATTTTCTTAATAGAATTAGAAAGGGTGAAGAAAGCCTGAATCACAGCATTTGTGATGTAAATTTACATCGTTTTGTTGTTTAGTCACTTTCTCCAAAAAAAAAACCTTGAAACTTATTTGTACAGAAGCAAAACTAGTGGCTCTTTTAGGCAGAAACCCTGATTTTGTTTTGTTTCTTTGCAAGTACAGCACCTACTACAGCACTTGGGACACGGTGAGTGCTCAGTAAATTCTCGGTGACTGACAGTTGGCTGTGCGTCCTGAGCTGGGTAGTTTGAACTTTGCCTAAAAGGGACGGGGAGCCAACTCCTGAAGCAAGTTTGGGAGAGGAGTTGAAATGATCGCATTTGCTGTGTAGGAAGATCCTTCTGGCAATAATTTCCAGTGCGTATGACAAAGGAACAGACCTGGAGGTAAAATGACTCACTGGGAGGTAGGAGGCAACAATAATATCACAGTCTGAACTAGGCAGGATATGTTAAGGTGAAAAGTAGGGACTAATTTGAAAGATACTTAGAAGGTGAAATTTATATGATCTAACAACTGATAGAATGTGGAGGGAGAGAGAAGATAGAGCAGGAGGACTCCAACAGTGATTCTTGGGATTCTTGTTCGGTCTTTAGGTAATGGGTTAACTGGCTGAGATGCAGAATATGGGAATAGGAGAAGCAGGTTTGGTATCAAAAACAATAGGTTTTCTGAAACCTCTTTGGGCTTGAGGTGCTTGTGGGATGTCTGCTACAGAATAAAAAGAGTAGAGATGATTTTTGAAGCTGTGGATTTTCACAGTGTACAAACCAGAGGGCAAAGTGCCAGAAGGAGACCAAGATGGAGTAGCCAGGGAGGTAGGATCAAAGCTAAGAACGTAGATGAGAAAGGGAGCATAGCTAATGAACACATGGACTTCAAAAGATTCAATGAGAGAAAAACTGAAGTCAGATTGGATATATTGGAGCTCATTAATAAAAGCAGCTATCAGCTCTCTTTTGGTTGCAAGTACTGGAAACTCAAATCAAATCAGCTTAAGGAATTTATTAGTTCAATTAATGGGAAAAAGAATAAAGGATCTAGAATCTTAAATGTATGTTCTCTTCATTTTTCCCCATAATCCCTCACTCACACATCTCTGTCCTTCTCTGTTTTGGTCTTATTCCTTTCTACCACAGACAGGCTTCTGGTCCATGGAGGAAAACAAGACTGTAGGTAGCTCCAGGCTCATGTCTTCTCATCCTTGCAAATCCAGAGGAAAGAGGGAACTCTCTTTACTGACTTCAGAACGTACAGCTTTCTGAGGACTCTGACAAGCCAGGCCAGCAGGGGTCAGGAGCCTACTCCTAGACCAAAGGACAGGCACTATGAATGGTACCAGAATCACTTGTTTTGAAGAAGGAGAAACAAATCCACGAGAAGGAAGTGGACAAGCTGATGTTTCCAGAATATGTGGTCGGAATCCCGGCGACCACAAACAACAGATGTCTACAGTCTGTTGAACGATTCTGGTAGAAGCCAATTTGCAGTTGCATCCAAGTCAGTCTTTTAGACCCAGGTCTGAGAGGTATTGATGAAAAAATTAAGACAAATGCCCATAGACTAGTCTTCATTTTCAAGAGGCTCACTTATTAACTAAACATATGGCTTATGTTTATCTTCCCTGAGAGTGCCACGTATAGACAAAATAATAACTGTGGATGGCATCAGTGGGTGCTAGACTTACTGAGATGATCACATTGCAGGGCATCCAAATGTCTAATCACTGTGCGGTACACTGGAGCTAATATAATATTGTTTATCAACTGTCATTGAAAATAAATTTTAAAAAAACAAAGCAAAGCAAAGAAAGGTAGACTTGCTGCTCCTTATGGTAATTAAAATTTGTTCTTGTCATGAAATAAGATTACAAAGTGACTTATTATTTTTTTTAATAAAATAAAAGGAACATTTCCCAAGGCGTTCCCTTTGGGAGGCTGTCCATTTATCCCAGCAGTGATGTTACTGCACAAGACACTTTTGAAACTTCTCTTTCGAATTTGCCTCAGAGCTTGAATGGGTAAAAATTCATGCCTTTTAAGAACAAATCTGAATTTTGAAAACAACTCAAGTTGTCATTTGGAGTAAAATTTGGTGAAAAAGGTAAATAATAGGAATACAACCTAATAATGTAATACAATAATGAGAGAGATTAAATTTCCTCTCCAGAACCCTAATGGTCTACCCCTCTCCTCCTCTTTCTTCTTTCTCTGTCTCCCAAACATGTCAGCACCTTTTCCAAGATCTATCAGTGATTTCTGGCTCCTGATATAAAAATGTTGAAACCCTTTGGTCTAGAAAAGGCTCTTTTCTATTTATTCTCTATGATATTTTACCTTTTTGTTTTCTCCCCATGCCCAATAGAGAGTCTGTGGGAATGTCCAAACGTTGTTTTAAAAGTTTATCTGGAATTTCGTGGGGTGTAGTATGAGGGCTAATTCAGTGTTGTAGTTAATAATAATGGTGTGCTGAACACAGCACTGGGACTTAAAAGAAGTGAACAGTAGGAAGAACCTAACACAGGTTATATTGATCCTCACAGTCTTGTCAAAGACTGAAGTCTTTTAAGACTACAGCAAGCACAGTCTTGAAAGTTAGACTGACTAGATTGGAGTTCTAGCTCTGCCATTCATTAGCTTGCTGTCTTTAAGTAATTTGTTGAATATTCCTCTAAGCATCCGTGCTTTCTACTGTAAAATGGAAATAATGACATCTGTACTATAACTTCATTGCAAGGATTAGAAGATGTCATGAAAAGATTTTCAAATAATCTTAGAGACAGAAAGACCTCTGTGGAAGCATGATAAAATCCAGAAGTCATAAAAATTGATATTTTGACTGCATAAAATGTCAACAATTTTGCATGCAAAAAAAAATATCATAACCAAAGTCAAAATCAGGTAAACTGGAGGAAATGTTTGCAACACTTATGACCAAGGGATTATTTTCATTCTCTCATATATCAATGAGGAAAAAAAAACAACAATCCAGTAAAAAATATATGAACAAAGGACCTAAAACAGCCCACTGCAAAGGAAATACAAACAGCTTTTGAACAAGTGAAAAGGTTTCACTTATAATAAAGTAAATGCAAATTAAAACTCACTAATATGCTATTTTTCACCTGACAAATGATGTGGGAAAGTAGGCATTCCATACAGTGTTAAAGGGAATGTAAAGAGGTGCAAGTTCTTTGAAGGCAATTTGGCAACAGCCATAAAAATTTCACTACATACTCTTTTGAGCAATTCCACATCTGTTTGGTAGCCAGTATGGTTTGGTGACCAATGACCACATCTGGTTACAGGGCACTTGAAATGTGGCTCAGCTGAACTGACATGTGCTTTAAGCATAAATGCAGCATGGGGCCAGAGTAGGTCTGCAGTTGTGAGCACACGAAACAGCTTATTCGTGTGCTGTTATTTTCCACATGAACCACTGTAAGCCTATTTTTGCCCCTCCCTCTACACACTGGATTTCAAAGATTTAGTACAAGTAAAAGAATGTAAAAATCTCATTAATTTTTGATGCTGATTTACATGTTGAAATGATAATATCTGGGACATAACGGGTTAAATAGAACACATTTTAAAAATTAATTTCACTTGTTTCTTTTACTTTTTAAAAGTGTGGTCACCAGAACATTTAAATTACATGTTTTTCACGTATTACTATGGAACAATGCAGTTAGTATACTGAGTTCTACTTGCATGTGTGGGAAATTATGTATATATAAAGGATATGTCAAACATCATTAGTATTTACTGACAGAAGCTTTGCTAAATAAAACACGATGCGTCCACACAGTGGAATATTATGTGATCAGGAAAAGGGACGAGACCAATATGTTCAAAGATGGCCAACTATCTGATACATATTGTCAAGTGAAAAAATGAAGCACAGAACAATTGTATACTAAGCTAATGTTTGTGTTCAGGATATATGGACTAGGTTTTGAATGGATTATGTAAATTTGTACACATGCATAGAACGTTCTTGGAAGGAAGCACAAGAAATTATTTTTAGTTATTGTCCTGGAGAGAAGAAATTGCAGCCCAGTATTAGGGTTGGGGAAGATTTACTTTTAACTCTACCTATGTATACTGATTAAATGTTTTATAAATGTATTCATTACCTATTCAGAAAAAGTGAATATACGGATTTTCATTGTTTTTGAAGAAAACAATCTTCAAGCAGAATTTTCCAAAATCAATTATTATGGCATAATAACTCATATTTATTTTTAAGAAGTGGAAGCAGGGGACATATATATATATATACATATATGTATATGTATATATATGCCATATACATATGTGTGTGTGTGTGTATATGCCATAGTGTCCTAAACATAGTAGACTCCTGGGAACTAACCACCCCCTTCCATCCCCTACACTTTGCCCAAGAGGACAGACATAGCACAACATTCCCATGTTTCAGGGATGGCGTAAGTGTTGCCTTCATGTTATGGCTCTAGAGGTGTCAGTGTAAATGGGATGAGACCGCACTGATCCTATGACATGCCCTGGAAATAAGTTACTTCCCCCCGGTAAATTCCAGAAATTTGCTTGCTTACTTTTTTACCTCCCTCATCAAAATAGAAGGCAGTGTGTACAATGTATAATGTATACTACACAGTCAGTATAGTATTATGGGCTGTCTGCAAATTTTATTACTGTATTAAGGGCTGAAGCAAAATTTTCCAGTTACTACATTCTCTGTGCTGAAGTGTTTGCTCTCCTCGTTACTCTCTTGATTCCCTGGCTGTCTTTAGTATCTGTAAAACACTCCTTAATACCTGTACCAGAAACTCTGTGTGCCTTGCTAACCTCTTTGTCTATTTCAATCACCTGTTCTCACTTTCATAAAGTTTGTTGATTGATTGCTTGTCATGGGGGTGTATGTCTGGCTTTCTAGCCCTTTGTCTAAATTTAAAGCAGTAGAGCCATCCTTCAGGAAATACAGTGTTCCATCAATTGCACTTGCTCATAAATATCTTTTGGGTTTTTTGAACAAAAGTCTCTTGATTCTGACTCATTTCCATCCTTATAGCCTTTGCCTGAGTCCAGCCCTCTTCATTTTGTCTGGAATATGTCAATTAGCTCTTAACTAGTCAGCTTGCTTTCAGACCCCCTACTGGCAATCTGTTTTCCACTTTACTGCTGTCTTCTAAAATCAGATTCTGAAAAACAGATTTGTTCATTCATTCATCAAACATTTTTTAAGTAAATTCTTTGTGTCAGGGAGCATGCAAGGTCCTGGAGTCACTAAGACATAATTTTCCTATGCAGGCACTGTAATCCTGAGTTTTGAGTCTAGTGCGAAGGGTAGGCAGTGAGTGGACCCAGATTTACTCTCTTGGGGATGGGCACAGGATGCTGCGGCAGCATCCAGCTGGAAGGTATACTTTCTCAGTCCTTGCCATCTGATCACATTGGAGAGAGGCAGAGGGCCATGTTCTAAGCAGAGGCAGCAGCAAGGGCAAAGCCTAGATAGGGTGTTGCATGGATGGCATACCTGCTCAGTTAGGCTGGACAGATGACCAGAAAAGTGCTAGGGACATTAGCATGAGGCAGTGGTGAAGGGCCTAGTGGGCCATGCAAAGGAATTTGGACTTTATTCTAAGGATCTAGGTTTTAAGCAAAGAAGCCATGTAATCAGATTTGCATTTTTATGAAAAGCATTGGAGTAGGAGCTTGAAGGATAGTTAGAGGGATAAAAGACTGGAGACAGGAATGCAAATTAGGAGGAGACTATTTCAACAATCCAGGCAAGAGTGGAGGGTGATGTAAATCAAGGTAACATCAGTGAGGAGAGGAAGAAGTAGACAGAGATACTCATTGATAAAACATACTGGGTCTAGTGATCACCTATTTGGATGTTTATGAGAAGGAGGGAAACAAGAGAGAGAAGTCAGAATCGACTTATGAATGTCTGGTTTGTGCCCTTGGGATGCTATGAGGAGCTTTGGAAGAGGGGGTGGTTTTGCAGAGTCAGTTTTAAAGATGGGAGTAGTTGAGTATAAGGGTGTGCACTCAGGTGAGAGATCTGGGCTGGAGACATTCATTCTTTACTCATTATCTCATTCAACAAATAGATACTGAGTGCCTACTATGTGCCAGGGAACATAATGGCAAAAACAAAATAAAAAAAGGACAAGTTCCTATTCTTGTGGCATTTTCTTTCCAGTAAAAAGACTGAACAAACCAAATAGCAAGTAAATAAATGTATAATGTGCTAAAGTGTCAGGTAGTTATATGCTTTGCAAACAGATAAACTAGGGTGAGAAAGAGCATGCTGAGGTGTGGGGGATATTTTAGATCAGGTAGTCTAGAGAAAAGCATCCTTGAAGAGGTGATACTTGAGCACAAGCCTGATTGAAGTGTCAGAGGGAGGCATGAGAAAGCTCAAGGGAAGAGTGTGCAAGGAAAACCGTGTGGGGCACAGCGACTTAAAAGGAACAGGTGGTATCAGGTGTAGATCCTCTGAGTTTGTGTTTGCAAAGTAATTGTTTTGGCTAGACCATTTGCATTCTAATATAAATTTTGGAATAAGCCTGATATTTTGTGCATACATAATATATACCTATTGGAATTTTGTGGAGATTAAGTGGAATAAGTAGATTAACATGAAAAAATGACATTCTAACAATATTGTTTTCCATCTACTTAATATCACAGAACTCTTTATTTAGGTCTTTAACTTCTTTCAGCAATGTGTATAATTACTATGCATTAACATTATCTATAAGTAATTCATGCTTTTGGATGCTATTGGATATAGAATTGTAATTTTTATTTCATTTTCCAATTGTTTATTGCTAATATATAAAAATGCTACTCTCTTTTTGTATATTGACTTTGCTTAGATTCACTTACTAGTCAAGGAGCTTTTTCTGTATTCCTAATGATTTTTCAGTATACCCCACATTTTCTGCAAGAAGAGCTTTACTTTTTTCTTTCCATTCTATGCCTGTCATTTGTTCATTCGTTCGTTCATTCATTCATTCATTCATTCATTCATCTATTTGTCTTATCACATTAGCTAGGGCCTCCAGAAGAATACTGAGCTGTAGCAGTCAGATGGGGTACCCCTGTCTTGTTCTTGATCCTAGGAGAAAAGCATTCAGTCTTTCACCATTAAGTACAGTGTTATCTATGGGATTTTCATAGATGTTCTCAAACCAGCTGAGGACTCCCTCCATTTTTATTCTAGTTTCCTGAGAGTTGTTTATCATAAATGGATACTGAATTTTTCAAATGCTTTTGTTTCATTTATTGACATAATTACATAAGTTATTTATCTTTACTTTGTTAATACGTTGAATTATGTTGTGATTTTTGAATGTTAAACCAACCTTGCATTTCTGGAATAAACCTCACTCATCATGATGTATAATCTTTTCCAGATGTTATTGGATTCAATTTGCATATATGAAATCTGTCCAGAAAGAGTCCAGCCATTGTTAATATAACGAGAATAGTTTGTGTGACATGGATGTAACCTGGTGGCCAAGGAGAGTGGACTGGAATGTGCATGCGTGAACAATGACAACTTCACTGTGAGTGGGGGCGGTAGACGCCACTGAGTGAGCATGTGTACTGCGTGACTGTTACATTCAAAGTGACTGAGTGAGCAGAGCAACAAGTCTGCACCAAATTTTGTGTTAAGCTTGAACATTCCTCTGCAGAAAGTATTTGGAAGATTCAGAAGGCTTTTGGAGATGATGCAATGAGTGCAGTGCAAATAAAAGTGTGGCACAAACACTTCAAAGGTGGTCAAGAATCTGTTGAAAGTGAGCCATGGGCTGGAAGACCTGCAACAAGCAGAGCACCTGAGAATGTTCAACGTGTTGTTGATCTTTGCAATCCACAAAGATCAGCTACTGACAGTGCCAGAACTAGAAACTGATCTGGGGATTCCAGAAACTACTGTGTCCGAGATTTTGATGCAGGATTTTGGCATGAAATGTGTTCTGGCAAAATTTGTTCTATGGCTTCTGCTACCAGAGCAGAAGGAACGTTGTGCTGCAGTTAGTTGCTAATGACGCTGGGAGAGGTCCCAAGCTGCCTACTGTGAAGGGGACTAAGGTGTCATTGTCCAATGTGCAATGTTTCTTTTATCTTGTATCATCTTCAATAAATGTCTCTGTTTTTCATATTATATGACTGGATACTTTCTGTACATATGTAAATTTTTATATCTCTATATGAGGGCTGTGACTCTATGGCTATTTCTTCTAATGTCTTTATCTGTTTTTGGTATTAGAGAAATACTGTCCTTAAAGAAGTGAGTTTAGAAAATATCATTCCTCTTCTGGGTTCGGAAAAATTTCATATTGAATTGATATTATTTCTTTCTCATGTTTTTGATAGGATTCAATAATGAAGGGGTCTTGAGTCTGGGGTTTTCTTTGTGGGAGGATTTTCTTAATTATGAATTCAAATAATGTAGTGTATATAGGACTATTTATATTATCTATTTGTTCCTGTGTCAATTTTAATATATTGTATGTCTTCCAAGATATTTAAGTTTCCAAATTTATTGGCATAAAGTTGTTCATAGTCTTATCATCTGTTTAAATTTCTTTGGTTCTGTACTGATGGACTCTCATTCTATCCTCATATTGATAATTTGTGTTTCAGTTTCTTCTCGATAGGTCTAGCTAGAGGCTTATCAATTTTGCCAATCATTTCAAAGAATACTGTTTATTTGTTTTCCAGTTTCATTGTTCTCAACTCTAATGTTTGTGTTCAATTGCTTTTTTTCTAGGTCCCTGGAGTGAGAGCATAAGTCATTGAAATTGGATCTTTTTTTCGTAATATAGACATGATATATATTTCTAAGCACTGTTTTAGCTGAATTCCATAAATTTTCATTTGTTGTAATATACTTACTCAGTTTGAATATTTTCTCATTTATTTTTTATTTGATTTTTTTCTTTGACCTATGGGTTGTTTAGAAGCAAAGTTATTTAATTTTCAGATATTTCGGGATGCTTTAGATGCCTTATCTTTTCTATTTCTATTTCATTCTATTGTCATCAGATAACATACTTTTTAAGATTTATTCTTTTGAAGTCTATTGAAATGTGTTTATGACAGGACTGTTCCAGAGCTAGGTAAGTTCTGATGAGGCTGTGGTACCAGCAGGAAGAAGTGGAGGTTAATATTTGGGTCTTTGTGCTGTGTTTTGGCTCTTTACTACCTTGCATAATGGTCTACAGCACAGTGTTCGTAGCCTTATGGGTCTGGGTTTAACTCCAGTCCATGTCATTTCTTAACTGTGTGACCTTAGGTAAGATACTTAACCTCTGTTTCTTCGTATGTCAAATGGGAATATATAATAATACATTTGTTTTTTTAAGATGATGAAATTATATATGTAGTATATGTATACATATTATATCTATATACACATACATATGCAGTGCCTAAAGTATGTATTCAATATCTGTTATTATTTTATAACATAATATGTATATATGGTGTGCATTGTTATATCACATATTGTTTCATATATTCCAGTTTTAATTTTCCTGCTGACTTTGAAGTTTCAGAGATCTAGTCTTTTCTTGCATTTGCCCTGATTGTCCCTGTCCCCACTCCCTTACCTTGTTTTCTCATTTCCCAACTTTTGGCCCTCATCCCTGTCAAAATTTAATAACCTCAAGAACTACAAATTATACAATTAAGGCAATTGCTGCTTGCTATCTTTCCCTTTTTGAGGTTCCCCATCAATCTTTACAACTCGGCTAAGATTTCTAGTTCTGCTCTCGAAAAACTGAACTTACTAGTTTTGCAGTTATTTGCAATGTGTGTACAAATAGCTGGGACTTTATGTACCTAGCTCAGAAACATGGTCCATATGTACTTGGGTGACAGAATAATAACAGTGTTTGCAGAAGAAATGTCCTATATTTACCATAACTACTTTAAGCCAAAATTGTTAGTAGAGCTTCTAGGAGGCCCAGTAGAAGGGGCACTTTAAGAACTCCGTTCAGCTCCTTTTCCACTGAGAAGGATCCCTTTCGAAAGAACCACCAACTAGATGGTGTTTGCGGTTCTTGACTCGGCAACATGATGCGGGAAGATCATGGGTCTGAAGTCAGATAACTCAGATGCTTACACTTTGGACTATTTCTTAGCCTTTCTGAGCCTGTTTTCCTGTTTGCAAGTGGTATTATCTGCTCTCCACGCTTTCCTCATTAGAAACCCCACCCTACACCCACATCCATGTTAATTTCTCTTATGATGGGCTTTCTTACATCACATACCTTCCGTTTCAATCAACTGTCACAATTTCACTTTTCACTTAAGCGTGTAACTATTTATTAACGTCTGCCTCCTCACCGTCGCACAGCGGGGCCTGCGACTGTGAGCTCCACGGAGCCAGGGTCCACGGGCGTTTAAGTTCATCCCCGCGCTCCCAGCGTTTAGCACGGCGCCTGGCACACACGCAGTCCGCGAACACACGCATGACAAAGGGGTAGCTGCCCGAGGCCGTGCGCCGGCGCTGGGAGACGGAGGGAGGCGCCCGGGATCGCAGTTCCCACCCGGCCCTGCGATCCCGAGCCTCCACCGGAGGCAGCGCCTCGCCCGGTGACGCCGGCGAGGGTGGGACTTCCGGCCGCTGAAGTTTAACAGTCCGGGCGGGAGCCGGAAGCCCAGCGCCGGAGCGGGCCGTGCTGGGGCCCCCGGTGTGCCGCGGCCGAGAGGTGAGGTTCTGCAGGGCCAGGGTTCAGTGGGCCATCGGCCACCATGTCCCTGATCGTCCCCCAGCCCTGCCGGCCCTCCGGCCACCTCTGGGTCGGAGGTCCCGGGGCTTTGAGCGCTGGAGCTGGTCCCGCGCTCGGGACGGTTGCGGGGCAGGGGCGCGGCGGCGGGCTTGGCGCGGAAGTTCGCGGGAGCCGCGGGGCCGGGGTCGCGCCCCGTCCGCCTGAGACAGCCTCTTGCTCTGCCTGCGAGGTGGCGGGGTCCGCTCGGGCGTGTTGGTGGCGGCTCTGGGAGGTGCGCTGCCTCCGAAAAGTTTGCGGCTTATCCACAGTCCGTCCCCCTTTTTGCAAACCTCTAGACTATGTATGACTCATTTAATAGGCGCTTGAGTGCATTTTACAAGGTAACCCCAAGTTGAGCAAGTCTCCTACAAGTAAAATGCATTTTTGGTGAATGAAAGTTGGAGAACTTTTATTGGTTTAAACTCGGTGTTACAGTGCAGTTGTTTCACGGAGCTGTTATCCCCCAATCCGGGCCGGCGTCTGCTACCTCCTTGTGTCCCGACTGCTCCCTCTTTATGGGACTCACTTTGAAAGGCTGATGTAATTACTGCGCCTCGCTTCAGTGTGCTCAGTTCTCAGAAGACGGAGGTAGATGGGCAGATGGTCCCCTTCCCTGCTCAACTTTCAGAGAAGGAAACGCATGAAATGAGTTGGCCAAAGTCACTGTCACCTAAACCCTGGGGCACATCGCTTGAACCCACTTTTTCTGAGTCCCGGTCGTAAGTGATCTTTCCACCACACCACACACCACACCACACCACACCACACCACACGACTCGACAGGAATGGTGTAAGACTATAGTGACGACCTCTTTCAGTTATATTTACTGAACACAACTGGGTTTAGAGCTAGCCCTTGCTGCACTTTATTGTTCCTTGAGGAGGGAACCAAAAGGATACTTTACTACACGTTAAGGCACCAAATCCTAACACTATGCCTACATCGCAACAGATGACTAACGGCTTTTAGCAGCACTGTATTTATCTGATGAGTGAAGCATGGTGAATCGCATAAGTGACTTCTCGAGTAAACAAAAGCTTTAACTTTTTAATAAACACATGAAGAACAGTGTTTTGGTCTCTTGAGAATCAAAGGGCGCTGTAGTTTTTTGTTCCTCTAGCTTGTCCATGGAATTAGTTATACTGGACAGAAGTGTGAGGTGTTGATAGACTTGGAACCCTGTCTGTGACATCACTGAAGCTCTTGTGCTGTGCTCTTGACCTGTCCACACCAGGAAGGCTTGGAGGATATTTTTCTAGGTTCCCTTCTTTTCCTTTCTCCTTCCTTCCATGTATTTTTGAGTTGTTTTTTTTTTTTTTGCCTGTCATGCATTACTCTTTGCTGCTCTTTAAAGTGTCTGCCTAGACACTTTTGTGAGCAGTTTTCTTACTTTGTCTTCTAGATTGCTTTAATTTTTGAAGTCACTTTGTCACCTTTATGTGTTTGAACTATATACTGTGAATAAACAGTATGAGCGAGGTCATTGTAGACCAGGAATTGGTATAGGGACCAGTGACATCTCTTTTGGCTGAATCTTGGAGTTATTTGGAAAAACTAGAGTGTCTGGATTTGGACCTGCAGGTGTGCTACATTTTATGACACATTTTAAAAAAGATCAGGAGGTTATCTGTCCAGCACTTATCTGTGAGTACCGACAGTGGGCGGGGATATTTGAAGACTGGTAATAAACAAGACAAAATACCTGTCCTGAGGGTCTTCATAGTCCTGTTCAGTGGGCGGGGGCAGGCATTATGAGTAAAAGAAGAATTGCAAACTCTTCTTAAGTTTTCATTAGGAAGCAGTGCTGTGAAAAGAAATGAAACAGAATCATGAGATATAGATCAATGGGTAAGGGGCTGCCTTCCTCATGCTGGTCAGAGGAGGCCTTTCTGAGGAGGAGACAACTGAGCTGAGACTGGAATCGTGAGAAGGAGATGACGGTGGGAAATCCGCAGAAAGAGCATTCCAGGCAGAGGGGGCAGCAAACGGAAGGCCAGAAAGAAGGCCGGTGAGCCTGGTGGCTCCAGGGAAGGAGTTGCACCCGGGCTAGGCCAGGTTACGTGCGCTAAGAAGGTTGGGTTTCATCGTACTTGCTGTGGAGAGCCATGGGAAGGGTCAGCTAAGGGAATGATCTGGTTCCCATTTTAGAAAGGTCACTCCAGCCACTATGTGGTGAGTGTACTCTTGGGGACAAAAGCGGACAGTAGTGCCTCTTGTTTTGGATTAGATGCGTCATTTTTAACTTTTTTCCTATCTTTGTTTTTAAAAATGTATTGTTTTAAACTATAGGTGCAATCATGCAGGAAAACCTCAGATTTGCTTCATCGGGAGATGATGTTAAAATATGGGATGCTTCATCTATGACACTGGTGGATAAATTCAACCCACACACATCACCACATGGAATCAGCTCAATGTGTTGGAGCAGCAATAGTATCCTTTAAAAAAAATAACCACTTTTTGTTAGGTTTAACATCCAATGGAACTTCTGCATGCAGCCCATAATGAGAAATATATTTTGCATAGTTATAAAAGATAGATAAAAAGAAACAGGAATTTACTAAACAATATATCATATGAATACACACTGATTTCTCTTGATTTCACTTTTAAAAATTTCAGTTGCAGTCCACTACATGGAATAACACTGCTGTTAATATAGATGCATCTATATTAATTATTAGATCCAGACCAAAGAATTAGTTTTATCTAAAATTTGTTGTTGAATCAAATGGAATAAGGTAGGTGATGATGGGAAAAATTCTGAAAGGTTTTGGAATGAGTTTTTGCATCTACATTTAAATACTTGTGGATCTGGTCTGGACATTAACGATAGAACTCAAAGGCAGAAGCAAAGGTTGAGGGAGGAGACAGAAATTTAAATTGTCCACCGTGTCCATCTTTCTGATGTGCTCTTGTCTTTCTCTTCCTTTCTATGATGAAAATAGTCTGATTGCCCAGACATTCAGAGAGCTTGCTGAATTTTCCTAAGCTTTTAATGTTTCTGATTCACATCCTCCCCGTTGTAGTAAGACCCTGAATGTGGACAAAATAAATGAGGCAGTGAAGCCTGTAAATCTGCATTTCTCAGCCTTGCACTATTGACACTGGGTCATAAAGTTCTTTGCTGTGTTGCTATGGGAACTGTCTTGTGCATGAGAGGGTGTTTAGAGACCTTTCTGGCCTCTACCTACCAGTTTCTGGTAGCCCCCAGCTGAGAACCACTGCTATAAACAAAGTACCACTTTTTCTATGGAGATGTTTTGTATACTCGGTATGCTAGAAATTATCATTCTTTTGGAAAACTCATACACTGTTTCTTAAACAGCAAGTTAGGTTTCAGTGTGTCTGATCTTAGCAGTACCAAAGTGTTAATATTCTGCTTCCTGATGAAAATAAAAATATCAAAGTTTTAAAATGTGATGGATTTATGAACAAAACCATTTGACGTTTTCGTGCTCAGCCTAATCTTGCAAATATGTAACAAAGATGATGAAATTTCTTATTGAATTAAATTTACTTCATCATTCCTTGAATTTGTGTTATAGTAGCAAAATAAATGACTTCGATGCTGGGTTGCTCAAACTCGTGGTGAAGTGGCTGCAGTTTTGAAGTGCTCTCCAGATGTGTAGTGGGGAAGTGTTGTAAAGAGAGTGACAAATACGGGAGGCTGCTTCTCTATTACTGGATTCTGTTATGTTTAGAGGTTAATTTTTCTCTGTTATTTACTGTATAAGAGAAAAGTAGCAATTCATAAGCAAGATTTATTATTTTTGGTTTATTTATAACCCAAGGAGTTTTATTAAGAGTTGGAATTTTCTGATGAACCCCTGAATGGTCTGTCAGTAAAACT
>VMDR010005853.1:0-48788 GCA_007922815.1 Macrotus californicus | reverse complement strand
AAAAAAATGCCTTATCTACCACATGATATTCTACACAACATCACCTCTACCCATGGGACACATTTTATAGCTAAGAAAGTATATCAATGGGCCCCCAAACCTAGAAATACGGGTCTAGTACCAGCTGGAAGACAACACCCAAAGGGGTTGGGATACTGTCCTATAAAAATGCAGTACATGTCTTAAATCACAGGCGAATATATTAATGTCATCTCTGCCATAGGAAGGATACATAGACCAAGAATCTGAGAGGAGAAAGTGGGAGTGGCCCTTCTCATTAAAACACCTAATAATTCACTAGAACATTTTGCTTCCACCGAAGAACATTATAATGGTGTGAGGAATTAGAAGTTGAAATCATCCCTTGGCTATTGTGGGCTCCTCATTCCATTGAAACAACAGTCAGGGGAGGGGGTCACCATTACTGCTATGCAAAGGGTATAGAAAGGAGATATGTAGAACTGAAGCATTCACTGGGGTGGCCTTAAATAAAAGTGTAAAACTGTGACAGCCCAATAAAGTCAAGGTCATAAAGGACTTAGATCTTAGAGGAATGAAACTCCTAGAGAGTGTGGATCACTCTATGGAGTGTAGAACCCTATCCAGCTGAAGTCTTACATGAGGTAAGAGGATGACAGAAGAGGCAATAGAAGAAGGAAACCATGACTATCAAAGAAGGAAACTGACCAGCTATAGAGATGGAGCTATAGTAGTTGTTTTGTTTTATGAAGTCATTTCTTTTTACGTGTTTATCCTCTGCTACCTTACAAGACTGGTGATAGCTCAAGTTTTAGATAGGAATATAACTAAACTGACATTGCTTTGCAATGCTACAGGAGATGTGGTGACTGCACATCTCTCCTGTTTGGGGGACATGAACTCTACACTGGAAGAAAGGATGAGAGTAGATGCTATGAGGCAAAAGGAGTGAACCGTGCTAGATTTTGTCCATTTGCCCCTCTAGGTCTACCTCCATGCTTTTTCTCTTGCTTTCTTCCCCATAGGCTGAGGCATACAGATCACATCAATGTTCTCTGCGTCCTCAGTTTTCCAGCAGAATCAAACTAATTGCCAGACATGGATGTGAGAAGTGCATTTGTCCCTTTGTTTCCCACCCTGTGAGTTCACTTCACACTGGCTGTGTTCCTTTACAGAAGGTTATTATCCCTCTCAAAGCAGCTTTATTTGATGCTCTCTTCTTCCAGATTCTGAGAAACTCCCTTCCCTTGTCCATTTGGGCCTAGAAGTGGTGATATCTTTGCTCCTACAGCCCTGGCTTCCTGTACAGCTCCTCTACACTCTATCAACACAGTTAGAATCAATCCCATTATAAGATAAATGTGGTAATTCATTGTGTTAACAAAACTGGCAAACTGTTTGGCAGCACCACACAGGCTCAGGGTAACCAGGAAGAATCGATCCAGGATGAACATAAAAATTCAGCAGCACTCTATTTCTGGCTGTAACTGCTGGGCACATGCTACAGAAGGTCAGGAAAGAGCAAAACAGTTTGTCTAAAACCCAGGTTATGAAGTTAAGAAAAATAATGACTAACTTCTCTCAAGACCAATTTTCTTAGTGCAATTTTAATGGGCTTTTGTTTATAATCAAGTGACCAACTACCAGATAACAGATACCTGAATATTTCTCAAAGACAGTGGTTTTCAAAGTCTGTGTGTGCATGGGCATCACTTGGGGTTGAGCCTGGACATAATCAGGGAAGAGTTCAGGGCAAAATGGGAATGTAGATCTGTTGCCAAAAATTATTAGAGTTCCCAGAAAGTGACAGCAAAATCATTGGACCAAGCACGAGGCTCTTCTAAATGCAGAGTCCTGTGGAAAGCTTGTTATGACACAGATGGCTGCGCCCTACTTCCAGGGCTTCTAATTCAGTAGGACTGGGGTAAAGCCCAAGAATTTGTATTTCTAACAGGTTTCTGGATAATGCTGATCCTGCTGGTCCAGGGACATGACTCTGAGAATCACTACCCTACAGAATATAAAAGGGAAAAAAGTCTCAGGATGAAATAAATACATAACCAATATAATTAGATCTGAAAGAGAATCTAAATGAATTTTGTATTGGATATCACACTATATATCTACAATGTATAAAAAAGTAAATTTACTCCCTTATAAATTTATACATACAAATTTAATATCACAAATAATATTTACTGCCTATTGAATTAAATATTCTTTTTCTCAACAAATTCTTAACAAATGCAAAAGTTTCAACTATGTGCCAAGATACAAGGCTTGTTCATGCATTATCTATAAATAAATGAAGTTGCTATTTAGAATAGTGATCTCAAGGGCTGGGGGAGGGAGATCAGAGTTGGGATGAATGGGGTCTCCCAGCAGGGAAACTACAATGTGGGAAATCTGTATCACTGAGAAAATATAGCTTATCAAAGTCATCTTCGTTTTGATACAATTAATAGATGATACACAAAGAGCATCATAGCTGAGTGATATTTTTTAAAAAGTGGAAAATACCTCATTTCCAAAAAAGAAAGAGATAGTAGGTTTTCATGGTGACCTGTAAAATTTTATTAAGCATTATATACTTCTATCCTGTGTTGAAATACTCAGTCTATAAACAAAACTTTTAGAAAGCTTTAAATACCCCACTTGGAAAAATCAAATGATTAGCTAAGAAAATCAGTGAGCCTAGAGTGAATTTTTTCTGATGAAATAACAAAAAACTGGACACCTTCTACAAAGAAGATTAATCTCCCCATTGTCACAAAGTCTCACAAAGCCACAATTTATTTTCCCAAACATCCCCTGCATCACAGCCTGTAAGAGCCCATACCAGCTTCAGGGTTCTGGTTTCTCCTCCTGGATATACAGTGTGGCTGGATGTTGACTATTCATCATTATGATTTCAAAGGATGAAAAGTTTGCTCATGTGGAATGTAGGTATTCTTGACCTCTGAACTCCATTGTTCTGAAGCAAGGGAAAAATATGAGAACCCTGGTGATACTAAACAAATCTGATAAGGTCATGTCTGCCATCAAAGAAAGATCAGCAACAACTATACAATAGTCTGAAATTTCCACTATATTCTTCTCTCTAGGCCTCATGTTGATAATTAACTGCCTACTATTCTAAGCCTTTCTGTTGTAATTTTAGTAAAATTAAATAATTGTTCTTGTAAAATTTTCTAATGACATTTTTTATGACATTGAGAAAATAAAGTAAGTGATTTTTTCCCACAACCTTCCAACCTGAAATGTGAAGGTTAAGGTATATATAACACTTCATAAGAGTTTACTGAGAAGAACGTTAATAAAGAATGCTAAGAAAACTTTAGGCTAGACTTCCAAAACATAATAACAAATAAGGGAAACACCAGTTTTCAATGAAAATCTTCAAATCAGAAGTATATGCAACAGATGAATATTTACTATGAGATCCTGGTAATGTTTTTGCAAGTGCATTTTTTTTTTTTGAGAACAGATCAAAGAATATTTTGTATCTGGTCCTCTCTTGATTTATATCAGTTTAACTGCCAATACTTTTTAATTCACAATGAAATTGCACAGAGCTCGATTTATAAATATTTATCTATACAGTTAACAACTGTGAACTGTAGTGGTGTGGCAGATTGTAAACATAGTCATGGAATATTGGTTCATTCTGAGAACAGATGTCGGGCCATCACCACAACGGGGTTGATTGCAGGAGACACAGTAATGATTTAGTCTCTTTCTTTCTAGCAATTTCTGAAACACACAAGTAAATCTAGGAAAAGCAAAACTTGAACTAGAGTCCTACTCTTTATTTCCAGCATAGTGACAGACATTATTACACGCTCCTGGAACTCTTTTGTGCTCTGACTAGCCTTGCTACAGTCCTCATCACAGCCCTCTGGTAATCTCAATCAATTGATTGTAAGGAATACAAGATCAAACTATTTTCTCTGTGTAGAATCTTTATACTCTGCAGTGGTTCTCAGATATTTTTATAAGTAGTATATTTTCAAATATTAGAAAGTTAGCATGCTCAAAGAGATTAAAAGATCAAAGTAATTATCAATAAATAAATTTCAACAACAATAATCTAATCTGTCACTGCCTCAGGGCATCTAGGAAAGTAGCCACAATTATCCAGCTTATCCCCTGTATCTAGGTTACCCTTTGCAGGTAACTGTTTTCAGCTTTGGTTCTACTCCTAGAGTAAATGTGCCATGTCCTTTAGGTCCTCCTGGTACACTGCTTAGGAGAACAAACTCTTATGAAGACAAGGGGCTATGATGCTGTCAATTAGCTTTTTAAAAGAACACTTTGGCCAATGAGTTTTCACCCAATCCAAGAGGCAGAGAAAATGATTAGGAGTCTACTGGGTTTGCCAGGTGAACACAATTAGTTTACTTGGTTTATTTACCTTACCTCTTTCAATCCTCTTAGTATCCCATGTGAAAACTGAGGTTCAGTGAGGTTAGCTCCTTGCCCCATACAACCCACAGTGAAGATGTGACAGAGACACAGTTCCAACCAGGAGACATGGCTGACTTCAAAGCCAGTGCTTAGCCTCTCTGCCACCCTGCCATCTGGTGGCTAACAGAATCCAGTCACCTCCTGCAGCAGGAGTGGATCTTAAAAGTCAACAGCAACAACTGGCAAAATGAAACAGCCACCATCATTCTAAAAACAGGCTTCAGTCAGAGCCTCTTTTATTGAGGGCAGGCATCTACTTTCTGCTTGGACCTGGTGTTTGAAGGCATTGGTTCCTTCTGCTTCCTCCAGAAGGTCTTCCACATGTAGTGTGATAACTTGTTGGAAATTCAGTGGATGATAGAGCTTTACAGATGTTAAAAGCCACAGTCCCACACAAGGTCACTTAGTATCAGGATTACTTATATTTAGCACCTCCCTCTGCCCACGCACACAAGAGCAATGTTTTCATTACTTTACAGGTGAAACAATTCAGGAAAAGGACCCTACAAACCTTAACTATGCACCTACGTGTCTATGCTATTCTACGCATGACATACATGAGCTCATTTAATCTTCACAACAAATACCAAGGATGTATATTTTAATTCTTTGTGGTAATTTTTATTGCCATGTCATCTACTATATGTTTAATGTATTTAATTTGTTTATTATCTTTGTCCGTTAGATTCTCCATTCCATAACGGATTCAGATTTTGGAATCCCTTAAGTTTCATTTACTGCTATATCCACAATAGTGCATGGCAGGTAGTAAATGTGCAATAAATATTGCTTGAGCAACTGAATGGAGGCTCAGCAAGATTCAATAACTTGCCTGAGGCCACACAGCTCGGAACTAAGCCCTCTGTCATCTGTACCCAATTACCACATCAACACTCCAGTTCTTGGCTCAGGGCTATTAGAATGACTGAAGAGTCCCACCAGCAGGTAGAGGGCTGGGGGCTGTACAATAAGAACATCATTTAGCAGTGCATTTCATAGAGAATAATGGTGCCCTTTGACCAGCAGTGTCCTGAAATTATTGCTTCCTCACAATAAAAGAGAGAGAGAAATTAATTAATTAATTAAGTTCAGAGATGACAGCTTTATCTCCAGATTTAGGAAACCCTAAATAAATGGTCCGATGGGATTACACCAGCAGGAGACTCTACCCACGGTTCCTCCTTGCTACTTCCCTGCTAGTCTTCAGCCCCTGTCTTCAGCCCATGTTCAGATGGCTGCAATTCAACGCAACAAGTACTGACTGAGGGATGCCCTGTATCATCAATAGGTGGTAACTGGGGAAGATGCATCCCTATTCCAAAGTAACTCACAGTCTACTATGAGGGGAAAGGCAGTGAATCACCTAGGTTTAATATGAAGCATCATGAAAGTGGTAAAAAAAAAAAACAAACCAGCATAGAGTAGGAGTATATACAGAAAAAAAGAAGGCTGCATCAAGGAAGAATTCAGGGAGTAGGGGCATGTGACCTGGGCCAAAAGGAGGGTTACTACCCCAAAGAGAGAATCCCAGTTGCCACCAAGATAAGACAGGGGCTTCATGGGTTCCTGGACCACTAAAGCAAAACTGAGAGGCAGTAGAACTCAGCCCAGTGCTTTTCATCTGCTTAAATAAGGGGTATGTTTGCCCCACAGGGGACATTTGAGGATGTCTGCAGACATTTGTTACAACCAGGGGGTTGCTGCTGACATCTAGTGGGTAGAAGCCAGGGAGGCTACTAAACATCCTGCAATGCACAGGACAGCCCCTGTCCCCACTTCTGACAAAGAATTATCCAGTCCAAAATGCCACCAGTGACAAGCTTGAGAAAACTTGGCTTAAAGTAAAGAGTATGAGCTTTGAAGGCAAACAGACCTGGACTGTGCCCCAAGTAGCCAAATAACGAATGGATACTTAGTAGCCAAGAGGTAAATGACTTATCCTCACTGAGCTTCACTGTGCTCACCTGTTAAATGAGAAATGTCAGTACTACTTACCTCACTCCTTCATTCAGCAGATATGTCTAAAGGGGCTCCTATGTGCCAGGCACTACACTAGGTCCCAAGACAGTGCAATGGGTAAGATGAATGCAATCCCCATCTTCATGGAGTTCAGCGTGGAAAACAGGCAAATAAGTGAGCAACAATAATAAAGATGTGGAGATGCTACTGGAGAGATGTACTGGGGCTAAAGGAGCTCCAAGAAGGGACATCTGCCCTAGACAAGAGGGATGTGGCCCAGACCAAACTGCAGCCACACCAGGGCTGGGGAGGCAAAATGTTTCTGTAAAGGGTTAATAAACATGCTCAGCTTTGTGGGTCATATTGTCCCTGCCACAATTATTCAACTCTTCTGTTGTAGCACAGAAATACCCACAATATGCAGTAAATGGGCATGGCTGCATTCCAATAAAACTTTATTTATAAAAATAATCAGAAGGCCTAATTTGGCCTTCAGGTCACAATTCACTGACCCCTGTGCTAGGGGATGCAGGGGCAGTAAGATGGAAGGAAACTGGATTCATGAGAGATGGCAGGGAACCAAACTTCCCTATCAATCTGGACTGTTCTTCACCTCGAAAATGTTATGAGAAAGATAAATAAACATATATTCCTGAAGCCCAACAGCATAGCCTTATCCGAACACATGGGTTCCTCAGGATTCTTCTGCTTTATTTAGACTGCCCTAGGAACCCAGTACCTATGTACAAATAACAGCATCTTGTGGTGAAATGACCTCTGAACACTAAGCTGTCAGAATCAAGGCTGCCTTCAGGCTGGAAGTAACTCAGGCATCAGCACCAAGGGATCCGGAACTGAACTCTCAGCACTCCCTGCCCATCCAGCTAACAGAAGCAAACCTGAGACATCACCATCATTTAAAAGTCTAAGGTTTACTAAAAACCTAACAAATTATCCCACTCAGGCTGCTGAGTGCCTGTTGTCCTCCAGGAAGCCCCCATCTAAGTAAATGTCTGGGGTCTTCAATCATGGCAGAGAGAGAGCATGGAAGACACAATGGAACAGCAAACAAGCTCTGGGTGCTTAGAGCTGTAGGTGACACTGGCTGGAAGATGCTCAGAAACTCTATATAAGTGAAAGACTGAATTTCTTACCAGCCTCCAAACCCAGCTCATTGGTGGTAAGCATTATTTCTGGCTGACTCAGCAACTGTTTTTGCTGAAGATGTGGGAAGTTAAAAGTGTCCTAGGAAGACCTCTTTCCAAAAGAGTTGTAAATAAAATTATCACAATCCTTTTTATATTCATAATCCATTTACATCTAACCAGATTTTAGGCAACCTGATCTTCATCAGAAACTAACCATTGCCAATTCTGAATAATCCCTAGGTCATGATGAAATGGAGTTAAACCAGCTTGAGACATAGGGGGAGGTTGAGCATGGCAGCACTGATGAGATGTCTGAGCTGGAAGTAATGAGTAGATAAAACAACTATGGGACATTTATACAATGGAATACTACTCGGCTATAAAAAAGAAGTATCATGGATGGACCTGGAGAGCAATATGCTAAGTGAAATAAGCCATTCAGAGAAGGACAAATACTATATGATTTCACTCATGTGTGGAATCTAATGAATAAACTAAACAAGGAAAATGAGGACACACTCATAGATGGAGAGCTGGATGACAGCTAGTGGGGGATTGAGGGGGGTAGAGAGATTGGGCAAAAAGAAAAAAGGACTCATGGACATGGATAACAGTGTGGTGATTGCTGGGAAAGGGGTGTACAAGGGGATGAAATGGTAATGGAAAAAATACAAAAAAGATGAAATCAAATACAAAAAATAAAAAAGACAAAAATAAATAAAATTATTAGATATAGAATATTTAAAAAAGAAAAACACAAAATAAAATAAAAAGTATTCTGTTTTGTCTGATTTTCCCTTTCCACTGCTGAGAAGACTGAGGCCCAGAGAAATTAAACTTTAAAGGTCACAAAACTAAGAAATAAAGTACTTCTGTAGTTTGGAGTGGAAAAACAATGGATTTTGAAATTTGTTTAAATTTTTATTGATTGATTTGAGAGAGAGAGAGACTGCTTTGTTGTTCCACTGACCTATGCATTCATTGGTTGATTCTTGCATGTGTCCTGGTGGGAGATCAAACCTACAACCTCAGCATATTGAGAAAATGCTCTAACCAACTGAGCTACTTGGCCAGGGCTCTAAAATTTGTTTATTTGAAATTGAGCAGAAAAATAAAACTCTACTGTCCATTTTCCCTTTGTTTTCTCTATTGAAAAGATCCAGAGGTAAGTGTGAATTTCAACTTTTAAATCAATTTTTATAATCAAATCACAAACTCCTATGAAACTTGGAGTTAATATAGTTTTCAGAATTTTGATTGATTTCTTAAATTTATTCAGTTTTCTAGAGAAAACATGGTATGAGTAAGATATTTGCACATGTTCCTGTCAAATAATGGCAGCTGTGTCTCTCAGTACAACCTTATTTCCTACTGAATTCTGTGGCTTTTGGAAATAGATGGGGGAAGGGGGACTGCTAATTATGCCTGAACTGAGATGTGAAAGGGGCGTCCTGAACAAAATTCACTTTTCTGTTCTCAATTTCCCTGTATCTTTGCATGGGTTCTTCTCTGTTTTCCAAAGCATCTTACTCCAAAGCCTAAATTTAGAAAGATAAACATTTCAGCACTGCTCTGCATGGCAGGGTCCCTCCCTGGATGAAGTTGCCACCCATCATGTAAATCTTGGGAGCAGTTATTCTCTGTCTCCCCCAAGGTGGCATAGACATTCAAGAAGTCAGGAAGACTCTGGCTCCTAAATTCAATAAGCCATCAAGTCTTTCATAAGACAAAACTACGATATGAAAATGTTTAGAACATGAGTGTCATGCTGTGGATTTACATTTAAGCCACACATTTTATTGTACTTAGTGCAAATATGTATAAACGTTAAATTAGGTAGCCTGATATTCAAAAAGCTATGGTTGGCTGTGAAGTTCTGGGGTCGCAATTCAATACCTGGGAGCTCACACCAGGACCATTTGTCTCTTGACACAACCAAAGTATGAAAGTCCCTGCTCAGCTATCCTACAAGTTGGTTGGCATCCATGCCTCAAATCACAGGGGTTTTGTGGTAAGATATTAGCTGGCCAAATTTTTGATCCCCAAAACTGCAAGGGAAATGCGCCTACAAACCTTTCAACACAACTTCAGATACACCAAATATGTTACTGGCGAGGGCATCTCAGGTAGAGAACACTTCTCCCATTTTTCAAACCTAGTGCCAAAGGGACCAGGAAGGTTTCTAGAGTAAAAATGTTTCTCACACTGAATAATCCATGATGACAAGATTTTAAAGACACAAATCCATCTCCTCACAAAATATGTGTAACTCACTTGCATGTCTGCAAATCATCAGGCAACTACTGAACAGTTTGAAAATCTGTCTTAATAGTCTGCTCATGCAGGCATTTTCATATTCCGACACGTGCAAACATTTGCACTTTTTTTTCTTCCTTGTTTGATTACACACACACAATTCATATCCTTAAAAAGACTCTAAAGAAAAGAGAAAAACAGCAAACTATGATCTCATCAACTAAAAGTAAACAATTTTCAGACCCTTGTAAATATCCTTTCAAATATTTCTATTTCTCTCATACACCCTTTTTCTCCTCCCATCTCCACAAACACAACATACAGACATGCACATCCTAAAATGAATGTACACTCTACATATTAACTTGACTTTTTTCACTCAGTGATATCTGTAGAATATCTTTTAATGAAAATAAATGCCTATCTGTATTATCCCTTTTAGTGGATACCTGGTATTCTACTATGAGTATGTGTAAATACATGTATTTGTAAACACATGTACGAGTACAACACACCATTATTTATTTAATCAACCCCCATCACTGGACAACTGGATGTCTCATTTCCTTCCATGGTTCTTCAATAGATGTGGGCATACATGAGCCCAGATCCCTACATATTTTCATTTGTTTCCATAGGATATAAAGTCCTAAAAGAATGGTCACATTAAAGAATGTAACTATATTAAGACTTCAGGAGCCTACAATACCTGCAATTACAACAAATACTGTCTGAGACTCTTTGACAGAACTCTGTGACAGAGAAATCTCGTTCTGCATCTGTTCTATCTCGTACAGTAGCCACTAACCACACGTGGCTACTGAGCATTTGAAATGTGACAAGGGCAACTGAAGAACTGATTTTTAATTTTAATTTTAACTTAAACAACCACATGTGGCCAGTGGCTACCATATTGACATCACAGAGATTAGATCAACTTAATACTACTTGAACTTTTCAGAGGAAGTTTGCCATATCAATCATGTTTTTTCTTAAGGAATTCCATACACAATCTTGATATTAAACACTATCTTCCCTTTCATAGAGCTTTTATGTTCAAGCCCTCAAGTAATCTTTATAGTGTCTTCAAAGGAAAAAAGGCAGGTGTTATTTTCTCCCATTTCATACATGATACAAACTGGAGTTGAGGGACTGATATGATTCACCCACAGTAAGTTAAGAGAAAAAAAACAGGGCCAGAATCCATATGTTCTGCTTTTTCCATTGTTTGCTTTTAGAATTGGCTTGTACAATATTTCCTGAACCTCTCACACATGGAGTTTCACCCAAACCACAAGTTCAATTTCTTGCCTCCCAGCCTTTGCTTGTGCTGTTTCCATTGCTTGGGATGCTGGTCTAGTTCCTTCCTCTTGGTCTACCTACCTAGGCTTCATCTTCCAGAAATCGGCTTAGATGTCACCACATTTCCTCAAGAAACCCTTCCCTGTGTACATCGCCAAGGCCTGGGCTATGTGCCCCACTCATCAGCTCCTACAGTATTCTTCCCTCATCCCAGGCATCATAATTGCCTGTCCTGAAAAGTCAGGGGTCATGCCACTGTTGTTCACCTCAAGATCTTCAGCAACTAGCTAAGTGCTCCTCTTCACATAGTATGCTTCGATAAACACTTGCTAGATCAATGAGTAAAAGCATCACAGAAGAAGGAATCCCCAAAGCATGTTTGCTAGGAGAGAATATTCTGAGATTGAAAAATAACCTCAAATAATCCATTAATATGATACTCAAAAGAATTAATAATCAATAACTAATACAAACAAAGCCATTAAACAAATATTTATTGAGTGTCCATGATGCATCAGGCACTGTGGATTCCAGATCCTGATGGTCTCATAGGGAACAAGTGAGACACAATCACTGCTATTATCTGATGAAACAGATAACCAGTAAGGAACCCTATTATAAGTGGAGTGGACTGTGATGAAGGAGATCAACAGTGCAGTCAGAAAGAACTGTAGGGAATACCTACTTGAAAAGGGTACAGGGAGGGTTCCCTGCACAGGGAACAATGTATACAGACCCCAGGAAAGAGTGTGGAATGGTCAAGGAACTGAAATGGGACCAGTGTGCCTGCAGCCTAGTGAGCAAGAAGGGCAGTGAGTGGAGGCAAGTATGGGGAGACAGGTTGGGGTAGAACACACAGGGCTTTGAATACCACGCTAAGACATTTTTGGTTCCTTTGCCCTCAAATCTAATCCACCCAGCTCTCCCTCACTTTATCAGCCTACATATGTATCCCTGTAATTTCTGACTATGTCCTTGGAATAGATTCTTCCATTCCCAACGGCCAGAGCAAAGACTGGTGACTTTGAAGATTTCCTATCACATGCAACATTTCAATCACCAGGCAATTTACATAAGGTCCTATCTTAAAAAACCCAGACACTTGGCAGAAGATGAAACCTTAAGACTTCATTCTGTTTCTTCTGCCCCCAGAGGTGTTTAGAAACATCAATAACCCATTTCACACTGCCTAATCTTGTCTCGGAGACCCCCAACTCTACTCCACAGACAACCCATTCTACTACATTTGAACCTTACTCTTTTCTTATACATGTTCCTATAAGTGATGTCATTACATGGGTATGTATTGATTAATTTAAACATGGAATTATTCAATAGATCTCAATATGGATCTTACATTTTTTTTTCATTCACTGGAGTGGAGTTAAAATCTATCCACACTGCTATATAATGTGCCTAACCTGTGGCTTCTCATCCCAGTAGTCCACTATATGTATTCCATCCTATGTGTCCATCAAAGTGCTAGAAGCTTATGTTACCTCTAATTGTCCATTATACCAATAACATTGCACTAAGTATCCTCAGCCTTTGGTGGTTTTGTGTGAGGATTTTTTCCTGAGTTTGTATGCAAGTGAGGTTGCTGGATCACAGATGAAAAGACAGATGACTCTTTGTTGTAGGGTGTTGTCCTTGTGCGTTGCAGGACGTTTAGTGACACTTCTCTAGCTACTAGCTGTGAGTAGCATCACTCCTGCCCTCAGATATGACAACCAAATATGTCTCCAAACATAACCAAATGGCCTCTCTTGGGCAAAATAGCTCCCAGTTGAGAACCACTGAAAAAGGTAGTATGTAGGTCATTTGACTCAGTGCTGCCATGAATTGTTCTCCAAAAGGCTACACCCACTAGAGCTCCTACCTGTAATGCAGGAGACTTCATACATCTTTGCCAAGTCTCACCTTTCTAATTTGGGCCAATCTAATAAGTATGAAGTGATATCTTATTGCTGTTTTAATTTGTGTTTCTCTAAATATTAATGCTTGCAAGTCTCAGCCCCTCTAAATAGATTTGGTCATTTTTACTTCTTCTGAGAACTGCCTGTTCATAACCTTCATCTTTTTTCTATTGAGTTACATGTCTATTGTTTGGTGATCTGTAGATGTTCCCTATATGTTCTAGATATTAGTTCCTCGGCAGTTTTGACATGGTGACTATCTTCTTTCAATCCATCATCTATTCGTAAACTCTGCCCATGGTGTCCATCCTTGGATAAAAATCCTTGATTGTGATGAAATTAAGTTATTTTTTTAATGACATGGTTTATTTGTTTTGGATTTTGATTAAGAAGACTTTCCCTACTCTTAGGTCTCAAAAATTATTGTAACTTATCTTCCTTTAGCTTTAATATTTTGTCTTTCTCTTTTGGGATTTTAATCTACCTGAGATGTATTTTTGTATATGGGGCCAAGTAAGAACATAATTCAGTTTTTCCATATAATGATCCTATTTTTCCCAACTATTACAAAATGGCTGGTTGTGTTCTCTCCACCACTTTGTGGTGCCACCTTCATCAAATATCAAGTTCCCAAATACCCACAAGTTCCTTAACCTTTCTGAATTCTTCATGCATAATATGAAAATGAATTGATACCTCCTGGGATTGTAGTGAAGATTAAAGAGAATGCAGAACTTGTCAAACATGAGGTCCAGGTCTGGTGGCCATCCTTGCCTTTCATTTAGCCTCATGATCTCATGAGAAAGCCAAGACAAGGGTGGGATGGTATGCTGTGCTTTCTATGTGAAGACAGACTCCAGGAGACAAACTCATGAGGCTGGAGTTCTCAGAGGGGGCAATATGGGCCCCTGAGTGAGACCAAACAAGGGAGCCCAGGCTCACTTCTTATCATAGCCAGCATCACTTCTTCTTGTCTCGTCTCATGGCTCACCTCCTTTCTCTCTCAGCATTCCTCCTTTATTCTCTTCTTTTCATCCATTTCCCTTGGCCTTCACAGTCCCCCATGAGTATTGTCAGTTTGATTCAGGATTGCCCTGACCTAATGACTTAGTATAGAGTATCTCCTCCATTCACCCTCTCTGCACCCCTGCTCCCATTCCCCACCAATAGGCTATGTGTTTAAATATTTGCTTTATCTGCATTTTCACATAGGTTTCCCTAGTGGCCAAAATCCTGTCTTTCTCCTACTTAACTCCCTCTGAACAATATTAGCCCTCTGTTCCCACAGGCCACTTCAACTATACAGATAGAAAGTGACTCTTTACCACCTAAGGGACTAGCAATTGAGAAGGCACATTTAAAAAAAATGAAAACCATAATCTTCATTATAAATACAAAAGGATGTCTTTATCATCATAGGCTACTTCTTCAGTCTTTTTTGGCTTTAGGCCTCACCTTCCCAACTATGTATTGCAGGCAATACCTTTCTAAATTGTAAAATCCTACAATTTGTACCTTGCCTACCTCCTCCAAACTTCCTACATAGATTAGAAAAGAGATCCACAGAGGCCAGAAAATAGTCATAAGATTAAAATAAATAAGAATGAGGTTAAAAAGAAGGAAAAGGAGGCTCTGGCTCAGTTGTTTAGAGCATCATCCTGATATGCCAAGGTTGTGGGTTCGATTCTCAGCCAGGGCACACATAAGAATCAACCAACAAATGCATAAATAAATGGAAGAACAAATGGATGTTTCTCTCTCTCTCTCTCTCTCTCTCTCTCTCCTTCCCTCCCTCTCTCTAAAAATCAATAAGCAAAAGAATTTAAAGAAAAAGGAGGACAATTACCAAAACCTATGAATCAGGACACATACCAGACACAAAGCAAATATATGTACAATTATTGAATCAATATGATTTGTAACACCTTTGACTGACAAAGCATCAGTATCAAGAATAAATAAAGATCTCTTATAAATCAACAAAAAAAGACAACCATCCTAATAAAAATGGGCAAAAGGTATGAATTGTTATTCATGGAAATGGAAATGTGCGTGGCCAATACAGATGAAGAGATGTTCAACCTCAAATCAGGAAAATAAGACACTATGTCACATTATTCTAACTGGCAAAATTAAGAAGTTGCACCACATCAATGTTGGTAAATATGTGAATGCCCATAGGATCTCACACATGGCTTAGAGGGAGCATACTGTTGCAATGACATCTAAGACAACTGAGAATTTGTCATATGCCCTATGATTCAGTGACCACACAAAGCACATAACCAAGAGAGATTCTTGCACATATGATGAGGTCTGTCCAGAAAAATCCAGCCATTGTTAATATAAGGAGAATAGTTTGCATGACATCGATGTAACCTGTCAGCCAAGGAGAGCAGATTGGAATGAGCATGTGTGAACAATGATGACTTCACTGTACTAGTCAGTGGGAGCAGTAGGTGATGTTCAGTGAGCGTGTATACTATGTGGCTGTCACATTCAAAACGAGCAAGTAGAGCAAAGAATCTGCATCAAATTTTGCATTAAGCTTGAACATTCCTCTGTGGAAACTATTCAGATGATTCAGAAGCCTGCAGCTGTGGCCAGCTGGTGATTGGCAGCTTCATTGCGACAACACACCCACTCATGTGTCACGTCTAATGCAGAGTTTGTTGGCAAAACCTCTTATTACCCAGTGACTCAACCCCCCTACAGCCCAGATTTGGTGTGCTGCAATTTATGGTCTTTCCCAAAACTAAAATCACCTTTGAAAGGGAAGAAATTTCTGACCATTGATGAGATTCAGGAAAATATTACCAGGCAGCTGATGGTGATTGAGAGAACTGTGTGAGGTCTCAAGGTGCCTGCTTTGAAGGGGACTAAGGTGTCATTGTCCTATGTACAATGTTTCTTGTATCTTCTTCAGTAAATGTCTCTATTTTTCATAGTACATGACTGGATACCTTCTGGCCAGACCTCATATATGTGAAGAGACTAATATGAGAATGCTTTTAAGAGAAAAAAAAAAACAACAGAAGTAGCCCCAAAGGCTATTACAGGATAAAGGGAAAAATTGTATTCAGCTCATACATAAAATGTTATACAGCAGCAGAATTAATAAACTAAAGCTATATGCAACAAAATAAATGGTTTTGGGTAATACCATATTGAGTAGGAAAATTGGATTCCAGAAGACTGAACACAGTATGCTATGCTTTACATAATATTAAGCAAGTAAATCCAAATTACACACAGTTTAAGTATTCATATATATGTGATTTATTTTCATAAAAAGGATGGTAATAGTAAACACAAAATCCAGAGTCATGGGTATATATTAGGGCAAGGCCACAGGTTAAGAAGGACATAAGTTATAATTACTGATCTGATTTTTGGGGTAAGTGTGTGTGTGTTTTTGTATGTGTGTGTTTTTGTGTGTGTCTTGCATGCTGCATGGGCCAATGACAACAGTGTGTCATGAACCAAGTATCATGTTAAACAAATTCTACAATCTGAGGTCCATTTAGAAAACAAATGATTGCCAGGCACTATGTTAAACGCCTTATAGATTTTCATTAAATTCTCACAAAAGTCCAATGATGTAAGGACTTTCTTTATCCCCATTTAACAGATTAAGAAACTAAGGCATGGACAAAACAAGTACCTTGCCAAGGCCCTCTGGCAAGCAAGCATCAGGATCTGCACCAAAGCAGTTTGACTCCAGAGCCACGACTTCTAAATAACTATGGCACATCTTCTTAAGCTATACTGGTTATCTGCATGGCCCAGTATGGTTTCTACTAGCCACATGTAGCTACTTAAGTCAAAATTAAATAAAATTCAAAATTTAGTTTCACAGTTACACTAGCTACATTTCAAGTGCTCAGTAGTCACACAGAGTAGTGGCTACCATTTTGGAGAATGCAAATGGAGAACCCATTATCACTGAACGTTCTATTGTACAGTCTGGCTTAGATGGCTGCAGAACCAGGAACATAGCTCAGGTTGACTCATTCCCCCACTTCTGTTCCACTGCTCTATACTGCTTCCCAAACGCACGGCCCTGGTTTTGGAGCCCCTTACTAAATCTCAGTAACTCAGGAAGGTTCTTTGATACTGCCTTGCACTGGGCTGAAAGGCCACCGAGGGACCTGAGGCTGTCTGACTACCTGGCCAGCTTTTGATGCTAGCATTTTGCTCTGCACTAACCATTTTTCTTAACAAATGAGAAACTAAAACTTATGGGACACAGAAATATTCACCATGTGTAAATAGTTACATAAGAGAAAATAAAAACTTGTTATAACACCTTCAAAGAACTGGTCTTATTGTAAATGCCAAATTTTTATCATTCTTTCAAAATTATTTCCCCTATTAAATGCAAGTCCCTCCATCAAAGCCACATTTGCTCATTTAGACAACCACTCTCCTAGCCTTGAGCAGCACACACTTTTCCACTTCTTCTCATGTAACCCTCTTGGCTACTGTGAATGCTACAAAACCCACTTCAAAGCATGCAAGAGGCGGGAACAGGATCTACAAGGCCAAGAAGAAAAGATTCCAGGGATGGGATAAGATGAATTTTGGAAAGGAAGATAAAAGCTTACTTAGGACATCTTTGCAAATGCATGAGCATGAGCAAATTGTAGATGCAACAGAACAAAAAACAACACTAAAATTGTATCTCTGGCATCCCCATCAGATGCCTTTTCCAGGAACCTGATTATTCAAGTGCTCTAAAATTCAGGAAAATGTAAGTTAGAAAAATGTTAGCTGATTGTTAGATATGCATAATCAAATCCTCAAGATCACTTCATGTTCATTTTCTCCTTCTGATGATCTTGACAACCCTGCAAAGTACATAAAAGTAGTAATAGTATGCTCATCTTACAAGGAAGAAAACCACGACAATTCAAGCTTGCAAATCACCAGAGATATAGTATCAAACAAAGATTTCCTGCTACCAGTTCTGGAGAGTTTTTGCTATAACATGCTGCATTTTACTTTATTTTTACATTTTGAAGCACGAATCAGATTCTGTACTCTTCCCATTCAACTTACACAGCGGCCAGGCTTATGTAAAGAAAGTCTTTAAAATCCATAGTTTGGTCATGAAATAATTAAGAAAACAGAAAAATTGGCTGATGTGGTCAATCATTCTATCAAAGTAGTTACACAGCAGATGTCAAGCTGTAAAGCAAATGTAAGCTGGTAAATGTGGGCTACTTACGTACAAGTTTACGTGAAAGCTGGATGAATATTTAGCTCTGCTTATCTTCCTCCATGTCCCATGTGAGACCATTTTTCCTGACTCTCTCCTTCCCATTGAACTCACAAACATACAGTCATACTGGAACTCAATGAACCCCATGTTACCTCAGCAAGTCATCTAAAATAGGTAAGTTGTTTGCTAAGAGGCTGCTCTGCCCTTTTCCTTTTTGTCTGATTAAATCCTCATTTGTAGATCTATATTTTGGAGATAGTGTCCCATCCACAAGCCCTTCTTAACTCCTTAGCATGCCTGATTCTTTCCACAGGTGCTGCCCATTCCATCTCATTGGGAAGGCCCACTCTGTTCTAATGACCTGTTTAGTCTGTATTTGCCACCAGACTGAGAGCTCCTGGCAGGCAGATTCTTCAATCACCAGACCTGAGTCTAACATAGAGCAGTCACCAGTAATGTTTGTTGAACAGCTGCTTGTTGAAGTAATGTTTGTTTGTTCATATATCTGTGACATGAACAAATAATCTAACAAGTGATCTGAGCTCCAAACAGGGCTAAAATATGATAGAGATGTTCATTTGGATATTTATTTAGATACCTGTTCATTTAGTAAGGTGTGGTAAGCAGAACTCAGACTCCCATCACCTTTGTTCCCTGGTGTCACATCATGTATATTTATATTTACATTTATATTTATTTATACAAATCATGATTTTGCAGACATAATTAAGGTCACTGATGAGCTGACCATAAAATAGAGCATCCTAGATATTGTGGTGGGAACAACATAATCACCTGGGTCCTTAAAAGCAGGAAAGGAAATCAGAGAGATCCAAAACCTAAGGACTTGGCCTGCCATTGCTAGCTTGAAGCTGAAGGGGTAATGTGAAGAAGTTAATTTTGCTAAAATCCAATGAGCTGGGAAAAGGGACCTGAGCCCTAGCTAGGACCTGCAACCCCAACTGATACCTTGATTTTAGCCTGGTGAGACCCTGAGCAGAGAATCCAGCTATGCCACGCCAGAATTCTAATCTTAGAAACCAAGGTAATAAAGATGTGATGTTTCAAGCTGCTATATTTGGGGAATTTGTTATGGTAACCATAGAAATCTAATACAGGAACTTTCTCCAGAAGCAGCAGACTCTGTGACAGAGATTGACTAAAAAATTTTAACTGGGGAGGTGATCACCAAAAAGTGGTAAGATAATGAGGAAGTAAGCCAGTAAGAAAAGAAGGTTAATACAAAATGCATTACCTGAGCAGGTTACCACTGTGGGGAATGGAGCCTCAATCCCACTGTGGACCTGTGGGAAACCTATGAAATCTATAGGACTTGCCACTGTTACCCTCTCTGAGGGCAGGAAGTCACCTGCTCTCACCTGGCATTGGTGGGGCTTGCTCCCAAGGGCATTCACTCTCCAGCCCTTTCTATATTTCCTTTTCTTTTGTTGTCTTTCCTCTAGGAAAGAAAAGCAATCTGATAAATCCATTCCTTCAAAAGCATTAGAGACTAAAATACTTCTCCTTGGGGTAGCTATGTACTTAAAACACGATTTGCAGAAAATGGGAAATGTTTAACTTTCTCAATAGTAAACATCAAATAAAGGATTTTAGAATTGTACTGATGGGAGAAGCTTCCCCAGCCTCCCTACTCCATCTCCCTTCTACTTCATCTCCATCCCTACTGTCTACTACATCTGCTGACAAAACTTGTCTGACCTGAGCCCTTCTGCAAATGAGCCTTTACCAGTGACACAGGTTTGTGTGTACAGGTGTGAGCCCTATCAAAACTGTGCTTGGTGTGACCTCTCTATATACCACTGTGCACATCTTTAACCACTTGGAGCTTTTCAAATGGAAGTCACATTATAAATAAAAAGCATATTCTTGTTCACCAGTAATGATGATCATAAATCAAAGAACAGGAGTGAAACCTAGTGCTTGGGTACATTCTGGTGATGTACGAGACCCATGGAGGAACTGGTTTCTTAGTAGATACAATCTCACTTCCCACACAACTCCATTGTTTCAAAACAATTCAAATCTCACCTTTCCTCAGATAAGGCTGAGATTGCAAAACAAAGAGCCTTGTACAGCAAGAATAAACTGAATTGGTCTACAGAACATATTGTACCTGAAAACAGTATGCCTAAGCAAGCTGAGGAGACCTAGGGGAGATGCCCATTAAGTTGCCACGCGCAGGCAAAGCTGGCCAGGTGACCGTTCCTTATGCAAACTGTGAAAGAGACCAGAAAACCTTTTCTGTGTCTCATGTGTGAGGCAGTGCAGAGAAAGTCCTGGTGAGACACTGCTTCTTAGATATAGCAGGATTCCTCAGAATATTTCTATTGGGGGTAAAGTCTTGTATGTCATTTAGCACCAGATGCTTCAAGTCCTACTTCTCAAAGATAAGGTTTATAGGACACAAAGGGCTTCCACCTAGATTCCATCCATGCCCAATACATGTGTGTTGTTTTCTGTTTTCTAGACCCTGGGCTAGGCATCCTTCAGGTAATACTCATAACCATCTTCTGCTGTTATTATTAAGTCCATTTTACAGATGAGGAAAGTAAGACTCCAAGAAATTAGGTTACTTGTCTAACTAAAGTCACAAAGAGCTAAGATTTGAACCCGGATCTGATGCTTGCTTCAAACAATTCCCAGCTTTTAGTGTTCCACACTTGAACAGATACAGTTTCAGGTACCAAATGATTCAGCCCTTCTAGCAGTGGGATGAGAAGTCCTCTGCATCAGGCCAGCCCTGACTGTGCCACAGCACCCACTACTGGACACTTCCAGAGCTCACCCAAGGAATGGAGAGTCCTTAGCTTCTCAAATCTAACCTCACACCTTTCATTCAAGAAAGCACTTCAGTTGTCAAATGAGAGGCTTATGGTGTTAAAAGAATAACCTTGAATCCAAACTCATGTAGAGAAGTCAACTATTCCCAAACCTTGGTTGGGGTACTTATTGCACAGAGGTTAAGTCCTTGGGCTAGGAAGCCCTTTTGAGTTTACCTGCTTAATTTCAACAATTACTAGCTAACTTATGGAGCAAAGCAATTAAGTTATGACTCTCAGTTTTCCCATTTGTCAAGCAGACCAATGTATAGTATCTGCTCATGGGGTTGATGTGAGGATCAAATGAAATCATGACCGTAAAAAGCTTTGCACTCTGTCTGAAATATAACAAGTCTTCAATAAATGTTAGTCTCACCATCATCATTTTCCTCTTATTATTTTCCAGTTCCTTGTTAGCAGGAAGTCTCCAGATGATGAGGACATAGAACTCCAGTGAAGTCACAAGAAACTGCCCTCTAGTTTTCTAACTGGATAAAGCCCCACACTTAGCCTTTCCCTGTTGAACTTTTGACTCAGCATGTGATGGCTTGTCACCACCTCTTTCATGGGGCACCATACTTCTGGGGGATCATAAGTAAGATTTAAAATCTGCATGATGAGACTGTTGAGTGGAATTCTTTTTTTCTTTTGGCAAAACTGCCAAGGCCTTCCAGAGCTGCTCTGGATGGAGACCATATCCTGAATGTTTCAATTCATTACCGTGACATTCATGAAATACACAGTCTGTGTGCCAAGCTCCACATTCATAGCTGGGGCCTCCCACATGAATCAACCTGGTCCTTGCCCTGGAGAAAATCTTGGTGAAGTGCTTTTCATCTTACAAGCATACAGAAAGACCTCAAAAGAACAAATAAACCCTAGAAACCAGAATTAAAAAACAGTGGTATCAATTTTCATGCTTAGATGAATGCTGTCCATATAAGTCTCTTTCTGGATTAAATATTGACCAATTGTCAAGTGTTATTACACTGAGAAGATTTCTATAAAACATGCAATACAATAGTACAATAATCTTTCTTCTTTCAGAGAAAAAGTCACACAGAAGCTGATCTTTGGCTCAGATAGATCCAGGTATAAATCTTGCCTAGGGACTTCCAGTCAAGATGGCAGCATAGACAGACATGGCTCACCTCTTTGCACAACCACATCAAAATTACAACTAAAATATAGAACAACCATCACTCAGAGCCACCAGAAATCAAGATGAATGGAAGTCTGACAACTATGGAGTTAAAAGAACCACATCTATCCAGACTGGTAGGAGGGATGCAGACATGGAATGGGCTTGTCCCTCACCCACGTGTGGCTGATAAAAACTCAGGAGGGATATCTTGGGATCAAGGAGCCCAAGCCCCATACCAGGACCCCCAGCCCAGGGTTCCATTGCCAGGAAGATAAGTCTCCACAAATTCTGGCTGCAAAAACCAGTGGGGATTGAGTTGATGGAAGAAACTTCTGGATCCCCAAGCAGTTTCTCTTAAAGAATCACGCTTGGACTCACCTACTCAGACTCACACCCTCTGAGCTCCAGTACCTGGGTACCAGCTTGAAAGGCACCAGTGATATACAGGAAGGAACTGAAATATATGGCATCAAGGCAAGCAGAGGCCATTGTCTCTTTTCTAAACCCTTCCCCCACAGAGCTGGCAAGCTGATATCATATCTGAGACTCCATCATCCGGGCTAACACTATTTGACCTGCCTTGGAGATCCCCAGGGACTCCACCCCACCCAACTCATCGACCCACCCAAGCTGCTTTTCCATATGAATGGCTAGTCTTGGCTCATGCTGCACAGCTTCTTAAATCCTATCAGACAAGCAACAGCTGGTCTCAGTGAGCCTCAGGCCCAGCAGCCAGAGTAGATTCACAATTTGGCTTCACCTGGGAATCTCCAAGGCCAGCACAAGTAACACCCATATCAGATTGTTTCATAGCTCAGGATGGGTGGCTCTGAGCAAAACACAGGTGGGGGCTGACCTTGGCCTGCACCACCCAGGAAACCCTAGGGCCAGAACACCCAGTGGATAGCTACAGACCATGCTGGAGTGCCACCACCTGGCCCTGGCACAGCTGAACCTCCACGGAGAGCAGAGGTTGGTGGAAAGTGATCATAGCCAGTCCTTATAGCTCACTGGCCTGGATAAATCCCTCCCATTCATCTGCCAACTACATGAGGAGGGTATACTCATTCCATACAGAGGGTGTACCTTGAGTACTCTGCTTGGGTGATAAGGGAGGCTGCTCTACTGGACCCTAAAGACCACCTACTGCATTAGGCAATACTACCAAGACATAGAGTCAAAGCAGCTTTATTATTTCTACCTAATACATAGAAACAAACATAGGAAGGCTGACAAAATGAGGAGACAAAGAAACATGGCCTAAAAGAAAGAACAGATCAAAACTCCAGAGAAAGAACTAAATGAAATGGAGATAAGCAATCTATCAGATGCAGAGTTCAAAACACTGATTATAAGCATGCTCAAGGAACTTAGTGAGGGCCTCAACAGCATAAAAAAGAACTGTAATAGTATAATCAATAAAATATATTAAAAAAAAAAGATCCAGTTAGAAACAAAGGATACTCTAATTCAAATAAAGAACAATTTATAGGGAAATAAGAGTAGAGTGAATGAAGTCAAGAATCAAATCTATGATATGGAACATACGAAAGAAAAAACCAACCAACCAAAACAACAAGAAGAAAAAAGAAGCCCCCCCGCCAAAATGAGGATAGTATAATTAGCCTCTGGGACTTAAAGAGGTCCAACATTCGCATCACAGAGGTGCCAGAAGGAAAAGAAAAAGAGCAAGAAATTGGAAATCTGTTTGAAACGATAATGAAAGAAAACGTCCCCAATTTGGTGAAGGAAATAGACATGCAAGTCCAGGAAGCACAGAGATTCCCAAACAAGGTGGATGCAAAAAGGCCCACTTTAAGACACATCATAATTAAAATGCCAAAGGTTAAAGATAAAGAAGGGATCTTAAAAGCAGCAAGAGAAAAGAAGAGAGTTACCTACAGAGGAGTTCCCATAAGACTGTCAGGTGATTTCTCAAAAGAAACTTTTCAGGCTATAAGGGATTGGCAAGAAATTCTCAAAGTCATGAAAAGCAGGGACCTACAGCCAAGACTGTTCTACCCAGCAAAGAGCATTTAGAATCAAAGGGAAGATAAAGAGCTTCCCAGACAAGAAAAAGCTAAAGGAGTTCATCATCACTAAACCATTATTATATGAAATGTTAAAGGGACTTATTTAAGAAAAAGAAGACCAAAACTAAGAACAATAAAATGACAAAAAATACAAATCTATCAACAATTGACTCTAAAAAGCAAACTAAGCAAACAAGATGAACAGAGACAGAATCATGGATACAGAGAGCCTTTTGATGGGTGCCAGATGGGAGGGGGGTGTGGGGAAATGGGTGAAGAGGTGAGGGGATTGAGAAGTACAAATTGGTTAGTTACAGAATGGGGATGGGGATGTAAAGTACAGTATAGGAAATGGAATAGCCAAAGAACTTATATACATGACCCATGGACATGAACAATGGTGGGAGGATTGCCTGAGGGAATGGGGGTTGCTGGGTGAGAGGGGGCAAAGGGGGAAAAGTCAGGAGAAGTGTAATAACATAATCAATAAAATATAATTTAAAAAGTATCCTGCCTGGCTACTGAACTTGGTAGCAGGTGACTTAATCATCTAGGCCTCACTCTTCTCATCTGCAAGATGGCAACATCAAGACCACCAACCTCAGAGGGCTGCTATGAATGTTAAATATTAGAAGGTAGTTACAATAGTTAGCACAGCATCTGGTATTCAAAAAGATATTAGAAATGCTTCTTCAGTTATTAACATGCCTCCAAACTCATTAGACAAATTCACTGGCAAAAATTCAGCAGAGAAACTACTAATGGATTTAGAAATGGAATAATAGGTTTATATTTTCTAATGTGAAGCGTTTCAAAGTTAATGCACATAACTTGTCTCTGCAAATCTGTAAGTGTGCCTGCGTCCACTTGGGCACTTGGGAAGGGATCAGTTTTTGCAGAGACTAGAGTATACTTCAAGGTTGACGTTGGTGCCAGCTAATGTGGGCCACCCCATGGAAATTGAGTTTTCTGCATTAGCTTTTAATGGTCCTCTTCTGCTGGGCATTTGGGGCTTTGGTTTGAAGTAAGTGCATTCAAATAAACATCTTTCGGTGCCAGAACTGCCGTGGGCACATACTTTTCCTTCGATAGTCCCGGGAAGTGGTTTGTTAAACTATTGTTCTCAATTAAAAACTCATGTGTTTTTTCAGTCCAATATGGGTCACTGCTTTGAGTGAAAGATCCCCTTGACATGGCAAAACCTCTACTGTGACAAGCCAGTGCCAAGTATGTCTTAACCAGATGTGAGTCGGGGTTTGATGCAGCCACTGAATTCCATGTAAAATCAGATAATGATGGTTTTCCCCCTCTCTGCTGAGCAAATATCCTCGGCTTTTAATCAAGTCTCTATATAAAAAACCTCTATGTAAATAACTCCACACAGTACAATGGATTTAAAACTATGGTTCATCTCAACTTTCCTGACCTCTGACTGTTTAATCTGACAAGGACCTGTGCAATACCAACTGAAAATAAAGGGACTACAATATTTGTTTTGGCAGATACCATATAGATATAATAAAGGGACATGTGGTGAGTGGAAATTCTCTACCACACATGGAGAGAAGAGAAAGGAACGGCTCTGGAGCCCATTTTTGTTTCCCCACTTGTGGGATAGCAGCTATTGGATAATGATGATATTAGGACTGCAAAGACACGTGCCGCTCTGAAATGCTGCACCAGACTCTGTGACTCTCACAGAAAGCTCCTTCTCTGCCCCTTTGGATATTGAAAAGGTCCAACTGCAAGCCTGGGAAACATGAGCTTTTTCTGAGGGGCTGGAGTCTCAGCTTGGGCTTCATTTCCTTTCTTGTGGGCACAATTTGGGCGTCTGCAGTTAATTATTTGCAGGTGCATTTCTGCTGCATGCAATGGACTGAGTTCCCAATTAGGCTCTTGCAGGTGTAATTAGCAATTTCCCCCTCACTTTGAGGGGGCAAGTGGATAATTGTGCCCATGAGGTGGTAACGGTTCCTGATCAGGTTGGGCATAATGTTCCACTGCTGACTGCTGTGTGAGTATCTTGCTCCATGAAATGGTATGCTGGGCATTGACGAATAAGTGCTGGGTATGCATGTGGGGTTTAGTGGTAGAGCACTGCCTGGAGGGTGAGTGGAGTTAGGAGTTCTCTGGTTCTTCATGTCCCTAAGAGAGTATGGAGCTATGGAACAGAGTCAAGAAACAAGGACCACAAGTAGGTTCTCTGAGCCACAAGGAAGGAAAAGCTCCGGGCTGATGACCCTCTGTAATATTTTAAAAACTAGCTCCAGAAGAAGAGTGTGGTAGAACTCCAGAATTAACCTTTTGTAGAACAAGAAAAGTAACTCAGTAAGAAAAACAAGTGCCTATTAACTTTGCAATAAACTTAATACTTAAAGCATTTTCACGTAAATCATCTCATGTGAGCTCATATACTTAAGGCCATAATATTCAAAATTTTTAAATAACCACACTTAGTACTTACAGTGTGAAATGTTATTTTAAGAATGTGTTTGTGTATATGTGTGTACGTATTCAAGTAATGCTCTTCTCAGACCACTTTAAATAATTATACCCATGTTAAAGAAGATAAACTGAGGCACTGGGAGATGAAGTAATATACCCAAGGTCACAAGACTAATGAGGACCAGAACCAGATCTCAAAGCAAGGCAGACTAGCTCTGGAATACCAGCTAACTTGCCATTAAAATGAGAAACTTTCAAATGAGAAGATGAAATCAGGCAGTTAAGGATTTGCTCTGCAGGACATGAGATTATTCATTCATTTATTCATCTAATTATTCATCCATTTAACAATTTAAGGAACATTTAGTGAGTGCTGTGGTCCAGCCACTCTGCAAGGCACCAACATAAGAGAGGGGGAGACGGCCTTGTTGGCATAAATGTCAGGTAAATGTCTCACAATCTAGAAGTTTCCCTGGCTACTTGTTTAATGTGGGTAAAATACTGGGAGAGAATAAGAAATAAGGAAGGAAATAGAATTAGCAAAGGAGGGAGGTAGGAATGAAGTGAGAAAGAGAAGGAGGGCAAGAGCTACAGAAAATGAAGGAAAGGGGGGAAAGAAATCCTTATGAATTAACTTGTCTTCTGAAAATGAATTTCTTCATGAGGGAGGGAAAGAAGTCTCATTAACCAGCCAGTGGGATTGCACTGAGGAATGCTAAAGAGAAACCCTGTCATACCCCCCAGTGCTTATTTCTTGTTTAACTGCAAGAGCAGGTGTTCTATGGGACTGCCAAAAATCATTCCCCACATTGAAATCTGAGCACCAAAACAGACCCAGGCTCCCTGGCCTGTGTGGCTGCAGAAGGGGCTAATTCTAAGTGTTTGAGTTCTGGGCAGTTAATCCAACGCATGGCAATGAGCTTGAAGAATCTCTAGATGTGATGGGGCCAAGTGCTGCTGAGCCAAATTCCACCGACCCATCATCCCCTTACTGATCAGCCAACTGTATTCTGTCATCTTTATTGAAGCACATTTGAACAGCATAATTACATATTAGTTTATTGTTAGGATCAGTGTCTCAGACGGAAACAGAAGATCAGCAGTAGTGTTTCCTAAAGGATGAGCAGAATTTGACAGAAAAGAAACCTAACCATTGCTCTTGATGAGGGTGATGGTCATTACAGAGAGAGGTGACCCCATGTCCATGTTAAAGTTTTCCCCTGGGACCATCATTCAATTCTCCCAACAAAAGTATTAACAGTTACGAATTTACAAACCTCCTAACAGCTAATATGTACTGAGAACTTCCATGTGCCCTACACTGTGCAAGGCTCTTTAAGGAGACTGACCGATGATGGAGAATATTTCACACTAATCCTCTGAAGTTAATACCATCAGCTGGGGCTTAAAGACGTACAGTACCTAGCCCAAGATCACACAGCTGACAAGGGCAGGGAAGAGAGAATACTTGCAACTCGGATGCATTCACTTTGCTGCCAGCGTGCATGTGGAGGTGGTTTAAAAATGATCTTTCTTTGATGTTTTTAGGATCCAACTTAAAACTTCAAACATATTTTCTTTTTCTGAGAGGGCATTAAGGACATTTCCACTGAAAAATTCCACTTTGCTTCACTATTTTCATTAAATAGGTGGACATTTACTCCACTGGTTCACTCACTATAGAGCCATGCAAGAGTACATTTCAGCTGTCCTTTCTCAAACGCCCTGAGGTTTGAACCTGGTATAGTATAGTCACTCAGGAGATTTTGAACTTGGCATGGTGATAGTCATCCAAAATAATTTCCTTTAAGATCCTCATTTACTCTACAAAGAATTTAAAATCAGCTAACATGTGGGGCCTGTTTCTAAAATCCGTGCTGTTACAACATAATCTTCAAGTCACTCCATTAGGGCCAAGACCTATTATATCCCTTTAGTTAAATTATTCTGTCTTACTATGAATTGCATGGCAATGAAAGTAGGGGCTGAGAGACCCTCACAGTGAGCTTGTTTGATTATTTTTCTCACCCTCATCACTGACTCTATCACCAGCCAGACTGTTCTTCACTTGCAGGGATTGTTAATAGTCATCCTTCTGCCCAGAATCATCATGGCTAACACCTCCCTTCATTCACCAATCAGACATGGCTTTGCCAGTATCATCTTGGCTAAACTGATGATGTCAGGTACTGTGTAGATCCTTTCATTTCCATTTTAAAAGATGTGAAGGACTCATTTGGCCTCTTTGTGCTGAGTTAGCAGACCAAAACTGGGTCCATTATAATGAGATATTTTATGCCCATTGTAACAGAGCTGGCCTCATAAGAAAGCTGGTCATGGGCAGTCACCCATCTGAGTGATTTGAAGTGACCCCAGAGAGTTCACCTGCCCCAGAGCCTTAAATTCCCATCATTCAAGCTGGACCACATGTGATGCTCTTTGAAATGTCAATATCCTCCCAGAGGAAGCACAGACTGACTTCAGAGTGGACAGCTCTTGTCTTTGTTGGCCCAGTACCCTTCATGCTTTGGCAAATGGCCTTCTTATTATGCCCTGTTGTCCTGGTGAATATCTCAAGCATGGATCCTACTCCTCCCCACCATAGGGTGGGCATTTTACCCAGTTCAGGCCCATAGTACGTGCCCCTTCTCCTCATCACCCCCACAACAAATGACTGGTTCAGAGGTTGCCTGAATCCCAGTGGGGCCCAATAAGAGAAGAAGGGAAATGGAGACTGCTGTTATCCACTACATGGAGAAAACCCACCCCTAACAGGAGGGAAGGCTGCTACACAGAGAGAAGATGACTAAAGTCCATCAGAAGGGACAGGGCCCTGATGACTCTTTGGGAACTGCATTTCTTTAGCTTTTCTCAGTTATGAGGGCCAACTAAACTAATATGCTTTCTGGTCTAAGTGCCTTTGCATTGAGTTTATCAACTGCAGTACACTAACTAGTAGAATGCTTCATAACTACTTTGGAATTGATTTTATTTGAAGTTAAAATGGATGAAAGTGAATGCAATGAATAGGCAAATGTTGACAAGGGAGGCACATGGCAAGCCTATGTGAGGCCTCTTCTAGGCTGGTCTGACAGATTCAGGTCTCAGGGATCAGAAATAGGTCCATAGGGATGCAGCAGGAAGGATATTTTTAGAGTAGGGCAGAAAGGGAAGAATAGGACGTGGAATAACAAATAAATTCTTCTGGTACAACCACTTTGAAAAATTGTTTTGCAATACCTGCTAAAGCTGAAAATGAACCTACCTATGATGAAACAATCCTACTCCCAAGAGAAATGTACATAATATTCTCACAAAGGAAATATTACAAATAGCAGCACTATTTGTTATTGCCTCAAACTGGAGACAGCCTAAATACCCATCAAGAAAAGAATAAATATATGAATTATAATATAGTCATACCGTGAAGTCCTGGACAACAATAAGAATAAGTAAACTATTAAACTGGGTACACACAACATGAATGGATCTCATAAACATAATGTTGAATCAAAGAAATAGACACAAAGCAGTACATAGTGTATGACCCCAATTGTAAAGTTCAATAGGTGAAACTAAACTGTGGGGTGAAAAGTCTGAATAGGGGTTACCCTTGGACTGTAGTGACTGACAAGTGTAAGAGGCTGCTGCAGTGATAATCTTATATTTTATGATTTGGGTGCTGACCTCATTGGTAAGCTGAATTTGTGAAAAATTTCTCAAGCTGCACACTTAGGATTTGTGCTCATTTTGTAGGTATGTTTGCCTTAAATTAAAAATTGGAAAACACTCTTCTACTTCACAATGTTGCAGCTAATGGACTTGCTATTAAAACAGCCCTTCCATTTTGGGTTTTGGACAATGGAAATGGTCACCACTCTTGGCCTCAGTTTCATGTGTCCTGTTCTCTTTTTTTCGCTTTTCCTCATTTCCAACAACCATGTAATGAATGCTCCAGGTATGATAGCTTGAGGGCAGGTGAGCCAGAATCTTCAGGTAATTCTTCCCATTGTCCATTTATTTCCCACCAAAGGAGAACTTTGTGAGAGCTAGAGAAGAGAGTTGATGATACGGTCTACTAGAATTAATAAGCTGATGATACCCATAGATGCATAGTACAAATGCAAAAGATGAGACAAAAGGTATGGCAGACACTGCTTATTAATCTCATTTTATCTTCTCCCTGGCATGTAGCCAGGTTATACTTTCCAGACCCCACTGTACTTAGGAAGCCACGTGACTAACTTCTAGTTAATGGAGTATGAGTGAAAATAGTGTGAAAATATTAGTTTGCTAGGGCTACCATAACAAAATACCACAGACTGAGCGGCTTAAACAACAAAAATTTAATTGCTTACAGTTCTGGAGGCTAAAAGTCCAAGATCAAGATGTTGGTAGGTTTGGTTTGTCCCAAAGACCTCTTGCCTTGGTATCTTCTTGCTGTGTCTTTTCATGGTCTTTTCTCTGTACACACACATCCCTAATGTTTCTCTGTGCATCCAAATTTCCTCTTATACAGGCACCAGTACCAGTATATTGGATTAGGGCCCACACTGAGGGACTCATTTTACCTTGATAACCTCTTTAAAGGCCCTGTCTCTAAAAACAGGGCCATATTCTGAGGTACTGGTGGTTAGAGCTTCAACATATGAATTGGGGCGGGAGGTACACAATTCAGCCCATAATACTCTTCATGATTCTCCAGGCTTTCTCACCTTCCACCAGGTGGCTGTCAACATCCAAGTGATGTTTGAAGCCATAAGTTGAAGACGGCCAAGACTCCATCTTCCTGCTTCCCATAATAATTACGTAGGAGCAAGACTCTGTTAACGTGGACCCTACTTGGACTATTTACATGAGTTAAAAAAAAAACTCAACTTCTGTACAAGCAAGAAACTAACTCCTATATGTTTGAGGATTTACATTTTCAATCTATGTGTTAAAGTATTAATTGGCTCCAAAATATAAAGGGCAATGCATTTTTTGATATTTTGCCAAAAATCAGCCAGGGTGGAATGATTATTTATGTTGAGGGTTCTGAGGGCTCTCACAGTACTTTATCATTTCTAGAATTATCATATGGTTTACATCATTGTTTCTCCACATGTTGAAAAAGAATACAGTATCCTGGGCCTCAATCCACACCTGCTAATCAAAGTCTCAGTGCATTTGGGAGTCTTGCATTTTTAATAAGCCTATATATCATTCAGATAAACACTAAAATTTAGGAAGCATTGCCTTACCCAATGGGCCTCTTTCTAATTTTAAACGAACATTGCATGGGTATAGCAAAGCTGTTTTGCCTAAATGTGGTTAGATACTAAGATAAGGTTTTAGATTTTCTCCATGGAATTATTGAACATGTTCATTTCTATTTCTTCTCTGTTCTAGGTAAAACAAATAATTTTTTCTTCCCTTAAATCAACACTATTTTATGATGATTTACCCCAGGACTGAGGCTGCTGCTGGAACTACCATTTGTTTATTATTATGACTTATCTTAGTAACTTTCAACTGAAATTCATTTCAGTTGGCAATAAACTTCACCCAAAGAGTTCTTCCTTATGTCCTCATTTCAAGCTGTGAGCAGGGTTGCTTAGCTCTCAATGTCAATTTCATGCTGATTAAGGGAGGAAGCAAGTGACCCTGAAATATATTTCTATTTCATTTGATCCATGTGAGTCTTAGGCTGGCATTTCCAAAGGTGTGATAATAGTTCTTTAGGCTTTTAATAGTTGTTTACAAGTAAAATGGTTCCATAGTCAAAGTTATTGGGAAACGGAATATAAAAATTTACCAGATTTGTCTTATCTAATGATTATATTTTGAATCTTTAAACATCCAAGAGTAGGATATACTCTATAAATTTTCCCAGACTTAATTTGCCACCAAGTGTTTGTGTATCTGTGTAAAAATTTATAATATCCCTGTTCCTCAAAACACAAACATCCATCTCAGAAATCCACTATAATTATTATTTAATGTCATATCATGCTGATTCTTTTTACTATCACAGTTACTTCTAAATTTTTTAATGTTAGGACGATATGTGTTGTAATGGTTCTTTCAGTCCTGTGATAATTTAGGCCATCTCTCAAAATCTGTTTTAAAGAGAAGAGCTCTCCTCTGGAAAACAATGCTTTGTCTGTGGTGATAACACAAAACCCTAAAGTTAATGGGAAATGATATAAACTGAAAAATTGCTAGATTTGCTAGAGGTTGCATCATTAACTATTGAGTTCAGTGTTTTTGTTGAAAGGGTCCTCAGTAACCACCTGGTGTGGATGGCAAACACTGGGCATATGTGCCTTCATTTTGCATTCCTATGCCATGGCAGGTGTTGATAATCAATCAGGAACTATTCTAGCACATTTAGCTGGGACAGGCCTTGAAATGACTGTGAACACAGTGCTCCAGGAAACCACTACTACACAATAAGAACATGACTCCAATTGGCCTCTACTACTGAGTAGTTATAATTTTCAAGAGTCTACCAGAGTCTAGAGTCAGGAAGCATTAATTAGAAGACTAACTATTTGACTTTGGCAAGTCAAATAAAACTTCTCTAAGCCTCAGTTCCCTCGCTTGGAAAAAAAAAATGTCAATAGTTTGTACATTAGAGTTGCTATGAGATTAAGTGAGCTAATCCCTGTAATGCACACAACACAAAACCTGACAACTACCATTATTTAATAATTTTCATTTTTCTTTGCACTATTAATAAATACCCCCCATTATACAAAAGGCTGAAACTAAGGCCCACAGAGTATCTTCAACTGTGTCAAGTTAATAAGTCCAAGATTCCTGATTTCCATTTTTATTATCTCTCACCTACATTCATTCTATAGAAAATTTTATTAAACTTATCTATCTATTAGCAATGTTATATTTTCCTACTTTATCTTTACTTAGATAGTTTCAAAAAGATTTAAAATAGCTCTCAAGTACAAGGGCTGGTAAGGCATATTCTGGACTGGGAAGGGTTCCAACTCTTCTGCCCGATTTTCCTTGGTGCCAATGGCTATCATGGGAGACCTGGTTGTAGTGAGAGGTCACAGAGAAAAGCACAGTCTGTTTCATTTTAACAACAGCCTCACTTTACTTGTTGCTGACAATGCCCTCCTTTATATTAGCTATGACCCCAGATGACTGCCTTAACAAAAGGAGGTAACATGGTCTAATTGTTCTGGATTCCTCTGCAACAATTCCCTCTTGGGCAAGGAGCATTCCTGGCCTTATTCCAATATACTTATTTATTCCCTCCATGTGTTAAAGAAAGAAAGAAATGATAAAGTCACATGGTCATAATTAACCCCTATGTTGCTTCTACCAATGCTCTAATTATTCATAGATGCCAATGGATGTGTAGGTAAAGACAGTAACTGAACAATCACTACACAAATCTAATCAGTCAATATACCATGGAAAAAATCTTGGGCATAATACAAATCAAGTTGTTCTTTTATTGTGTTCATCTCCATAAAATGAGCAGAAACCCTCTTTGAAAACACAATCCTCCCGTTCCTGTTGTCCATGGGTCCCTACAAATTCTATATTTCTCATCCCCCATAGTGACAAGACCTGGACTTAAGACTGTGATAAATGTCAGGAATCATTGGGAGCTGTGTGACTCATAGAGCAAAAACAAAAAGTCTCACCGGCAGAAAGTTCCAAGATCTATGATAGCTGCAGAGTCCCTCATGAGAAATTGTCATCTGTGCCGTACACAAACCTGTTGCACTCAGCACTGGTGGAACCACACAACGTGGCCTGTGTTCCATGCATCCATCACTGTGGCCAACCCGATCGAAACCAGCTGGAATGCTGTCAGCCATTTTAAACACTCAGCTTGGATCACAGTTGTGCTACCAACTGTGACTATTTAGAAAAATCATTTAAACACTAAGAGGCATGAAAGAATAAATTCTGAACTGAACTTTTAAAGAACATGGGAGAAAACATTTAACCCTTTAAATAATGCCCTGAAACTTCTATTGCAGTCCAGGATGGAGTAGCCCCACTCCAGCCTATTCCTCTTACTCATTTCAACTAAACAGTCTGGACAAAATATAAAAGCAACTCCCTGAAAGCCCTGAAAGTGAAGTGCCAGCAGCAGCTTATGTAGCTATAGCTCTCAGAGAAATCTCATGCTTTTCTCTGTAGAACTGGGAAGAGAGGCCTCTGAGACAAAGGAGTGTAGGGGAAATCCCCAGGTCCTCCCTCTTTTCCTCTCTTCCAGTTTTGCCCCAAGGTGGACCCTAATCGCAGCGCTCTGCTGCAACAGTCGAGCAGTGGGCAGTTAGATCACCGTGAGAAATACCACCTTCCTAACCTTCTGAGAAAGAGGGTCCTGTAAACTGCAGAATGTGAAGGAAATCCTGAAGAGGAAAGAGCTGAAGACGAAAATTTCGTAATTCTGTGAATGAATCAGAAACACTACCTGGCACATCTCTAAGCTATGCACGTGTGACAGAGATCTAAAAGGTTTGAGATTTGAACTAGCCTAGGAACCATCACTCACAGAAGATGAAACAGTGTGAACCTAACTAGGTGGACTGCCTGCTAAGCAAAAAATAAAAAATAAATAAATAAATAAATAAAATAAAATTCAATATTTTCTGGAGGATTTTAGCAGGATGCAAAGTCTGAACTATATAAAATTTAGATTGTTCAGGATACTTGATATATAAAAAATAGGAAAATGTGACCAAATAGCAAAGAAAAAGATAATCGATAGATGTCAACACCAACGTGATCAAGATTCTCAGACAAAAACTTTAAATCAACTATTATGACTATGCTCCATAAGATAAAAGTTAAAATACTTAAAATGAATAGAAAAATAGAAATTTTTAGTAGCTATAGAAACTATAAAAATAAAATATCTAAAATTAAAAAGCACTGAATGTTTTAATGGCAGAATAAATATAACCAAGGAAAGAGTCAGGAAACTTGAAGATAAATCAATAGAAATCATTCAATCCAAAGAAAAGGAAGGGAAAAATTTAACAAAACATAAACAGCCTCAGGACCTGTGAAACAATATCAAAATGTCTTAAGTTTATGCCATTGCAGTCCCAGAAAGAGAAGAGAGTCTAATGTTGAAAAGCAATTTTTATATGGCAGAAACTTCTGCAATTTGGTAAAATATATAAATTTATAATTTCAAGAAGTACAGCAAACTTCATATAGGATTAACTCAAAGAAAAGCCACAAATAGCTGCATCAAAACCAAACCACTCAAACCCAAAGTTTTTAAAGCTTATTTTAAAGAACACAGAAAAATGGCATGCTGCAAAGAGAACAATGAATGGAATGATTGTGTGTCTCTCCTCAGAAATCACTGAGAATAGAAGACAGTAGAACAAGTTCTTTAAAGTCCTGACAGAAAAATAACATGATCACTTCAGCAGAAACAGGAAGCGTCCAAATCATGAACAAGACAAAGATGTCTGCATTTACCCCTGTAATACTGTAGGTTTTAGTCAGTACAATAAGAAAAAAAGAGAAGTTTAAAAATACCTAAATTTAAAGGAAGCTAGGAAATTAACATTTTCACAGACAGTATGATCATTTCCATAAAAAAATTCTACAGAATGTAAAAAAAGCTACTAGAATTTGAGTGAGTTTAGTAAGCATACAGAGACAAGGTCAAAATATAAAACATACAAAAATAAAGTGCATTTTTATGAACAATGTACAGTCATAAATTAAATTTTTGTAAAAATATTTACAACAAATAGCAAATATTTACAATAGAATAGGGATAAATCTAGCAAAGAAATGTACAAGACCTTTCACTAAAAATTATAAAATGCGGCTAAAATAAATTAAAGATCTAAATAGACTGACAAGAGGATTGTGTTTAAGGATTAAAAGGCTCACTATTATGATGTCAATTTTCCCCAAATTGATCTATAGAGTCAACCCAATTCCAATCAAAATTCTAATAGACACATCTGTAGAAAACATTCGGTTCAAAAATTCATGTGGTAACGCAAAAAAACAAAAATAGCCAAATAACTTGGAAAAAGAAGATAAGACATGGCGGACTTACACTACCTTTAAATAATGCCCTGAAACTTCTATTGCAGTCCAGGGTGGAGTAGCCCCCTCCAGCCTATTCCTCTTACTGTTACTATTTCAACTAAACAGTCTGGACAAAATATAAAAGCAACTCCCTGAAAGCCCTGAAAGTGAAGTGCCAGCAGCAGCTTATGTAGCTATAGCTCTCAGAGAAATCTCAAAAGTAATTGAGACAGTGTGGTACTGGCATCGACACAGAAAAACAGACCAATGTAACAGAATAGAATACAGAGTCCCAAAACAGTTCTACACATCTATGGTCAATTGACATTCAAACAAGTACAAAGACAATTCAGCAGAGAAAGGGTAATGTTTTCAACTAATACTCCTGGAACAATGAGACATACACATGCAAAAACAAAACAAAACAACCTTTGATGCGTACTGCGCTCCACTTACAAAATTAACCTAAAATGGATATTAGACCCAACTATGAAACCTAAAACTATAAAACATCTGGGAGAAAAATCTGTGTGCCCTTAAGTTAGGCAACAATTTCTTAGCCATACTGCAATTAATAAAAGGAAAACTATTGATAATTAGACTTCTTAAAAATTAACATTATCTGTTCTTCAAAAGACAATACCCACACTAGAAAAAGTATTTGCAAATCATACATGTAGTAAAGCAGTCAAATATAGAATATGTAAAGAACTCTTAAAAGTCAAAAATAAAGAAACAAACAACCCAATACAAAAGAGGCAAAATATCTGAAAAAAAAACACTTCACCAAAGAATCTACACAGGTGGTAAACAAGCACATAGAAAGATACTCAACTTCATTGGTCATTAGGGAAAGAGAAATTAAAGCCACAATTAGATGCTACTATATATCAATTAAAATGGCTAAATTAAAATGACTGACCATACCCAGTGTCAATGAGGATTTGAAGGAATTGGAATTCTTATATATTGATAGTTGGAAAGTAAAATGGTATAACCATTTTTGAAAATAGCAATTTCTTAAAAAGTAAAAAATATCCTATCATATGACCCAGCCATTCTACTTTTAGGTACTTAACCAGGAGAAAAGGAAATATTTCTCCCTACACAGACATGTACAGTGATGAACATAGCAACTTTATTTATAACAGCCCTAAATTGAAACAACCCAAATGTCCAACAATAGGTGAATGAATGAATAATATCCTAATGTTTCTGGCATACTAGTCAGCAATAAGAAGACATGACCTGTTGGTTCATGTAACATGAACAAGCGAAGATAAGCAAGACAAGAAAGAATACATATGTACCACATGATTCTATTTATCTAAAATGCTAGAAACTACAAACCAATCTATAGCAACAGAAAACAGATCATCAGGGGAGGGGGGTAGAGAGATTGTGGAGAGGAAGGAGGGATAGATTACAAAGAAGCATAAAGAAATTTTGGGAAGTAATAGGTCCATTATCTTCACTGTTTATATGTGTATCCATATGTCAAAATCAATCAAGTTTTATACACTGAATACATGCAGTTTAATGTAAGTCAATCATACCTAAATAAAGCTGTTAAAAATTCAATAAATTCTTTTTTAAAATATTTTATCTATTTATTTTTAAAGAGAGAGGAAGGGTGGGAGAAAGAAAAGAAGAGAAACATCAATGTGTGGTTGCCTCTCACGTGCCCCCCACTGGGGACCTGGCCCACAACCCAGGCATGTGCTCTGACTGGGAATGGAACCGGTGACCCTTTGGTTCACAGCCTGTGCTCAATTCACTGAGCTATACCAGTCAAGGCAACAGATAAATTCTTAAATTAAAAAAAAAATCTGACAGCAACCAAAACAATATAGCAACTATATTTTACTGGGCACTTACTATGTGCCAGGCACTATACTGAATGCTATCTATAGATTATATCACCTAATTTTTTGGAAACCCAAGGCACCTACTATGAAAGGGGCTCCAAGATACAGAGAGAATATATTTGCCTGAGGTCACATAATTATAAAAAAGTACAACTGGGATTTGTTCCAGAGTCAATAATCTTAGTGACAATACTATGAGGAAACAGAGACCCAGAGAAGGCCACAAAAAGCTGGGGATCCAGTCTAGATCTGTCCGACTTCAGAGCCCAAGCTATTCATTGCTTCATTATACTACATCCCTTGCTAGAAATGTCCTCACAGAGACAACAATCACCCCATAGGCTCACCAAACCTGTGCTAATTAAATGTGTGCTTTCTGGCCTCCATCATCAGCATGATGGTTCTCACACACTCGTCCTCCTCAATTTTCTCATGTTATCAACAGAAGAAAGGTCAGAAGAAGGTAAAGAAACTCGCCAAAAGCCACATGACAAAAACATAGGGGTAGAACTGGAAGTCAAACTGAGGTTAGCGAACTGCAGAGCTAGACAGCATCTGACTCTGAAAGTGATGCTGAAAATGTGCCTGCCAGAAAATTACACCCTCCAAGACAATCACAAGTGACTCAGAGGTGTTGAAGGCTGCAGATGAGCTAAGACAAGCTTACAAAGGAATGTGCTGCCCTGTTCCTGGGACACACAATGAAGCCTCAGCTCTCCTGTCTCAGAAGACAATGCATTCCAAGCTCCCATTTCTCTTGAAAAGTGGAGGTGCTCTGCTATTCAGCTGCCCACCACCCCTGTTATCTCAAGGTTAGCTAATTATTTTCCTTTATAATTCACTGGAGACTGGTAACTATTATTTCCCTAACACATACTTACAAGTGCACTGGTTAAATATAGATTGCTAGGTATTGGGATCAAATTTTTTCTTTCTTTTTTTAGCTCAACTTTACCAAGAGCATTCAGACTCAAGATTCTAGGACTATCCCAATTATCTCTGAGAAATTAGCATGTGGCCTTAGTAATACAAAGAAAAATTTCTGTTTTCTCAGCTTATGATCTGGGAAAGGACATGTAGGATCACAAGTTTTGCTGTCCTTTTTCCTGGTTAAACAGAGCAACTTCCAGAGATCAGAAGTGAGTTGTGGAGCTTTAATGGATGAGTTCTATACAAAAAAGAAAAACAAGTAAGAAAGACAGGAGTGAAAGAGAGATGAAGAGATCAGAGTCCATGAATAAAAATATATGACATAGTAATAAAGGCTCCAAATTCACACAGAACTATTTGTTGCTTTCCACTATCCATTACCCCTTCATAGTTATGAACTTTTAGCTGACCACTAGCCCTTAGCTAAGGACTACATTTTTTCAGCCTCCTTACCCCCTGGATGTGGCCATGGGACTAAGTTTTGGCCAAGGAATGAGCATGGTAGAGATGTACGTAGTATCCAGACTGTGTCCTTAAAGCAAGGAATATGTTGTCACTCTGCCTCTTACTCCTCTTCTGGTGGTTAGAGCACAGACTAGATGGAGAGAGCTAGAGCAGCCATCCTGAACCATGAGATGGAAACTGTCATGTCTTGAGGATGGAAGAGCAATGCAATCAAATGGGCCTGAGTCCCTTTCACTGTCAATCCGCCAAGATAATCCTAGGTGAACTACACAGATTGATGTCAGGGAGAAGTAAATTTCTATCTCATATAAGTCACTGGATTTGGGGATCCTTTTGTTACTGCAGTCTAATCTGATCCTAACTAATACATCAGATCACACAAGACTGAAAATTAGGATAATGATATATAAATTTATTTTGATTAAAAGGAGGATTTTATTTCATTGCAACAAACCCTTTTAGATGCACATCCTCCAACTACTAGGTTGTATAAGTTCAAGAAGAGATCTAAAATGTCATTTATGGATGTAGACTTCAAATCCAGAAAGTATAGTCAAGTTGTCAAGTCAGCTCAATTTTCCCTTGCAGCTTCTTTCTGAAGACCTGCAACATTTCACTTTAAATATGGACTATTTGGGACGAGGACTCTGTGATGCTGAAAAGCACAATTCTTCCATTCCCTTAATCCCACTGCAAAAATGGGTGGCCCTGATGCTTTATGTCAGACCTGTTGGCTCCTTCCTTGCAAAGACTAGTTGTTACCTTAAAAATCACACTGGATCATATTAGTTCTCTCCTCCCAATTTCCTTTTCTTAAAACTTAGAGCCTCCTCATATCACAATGAAGCATTATAAAAATATAGGGTAACAAATGTTTTCCTCTGGGCTTGGTAAATTGGAGTGGGGCAAGATTGTGCATTTACACCCAATTTACTTCAGACCATATGACCTAGAGAATAACTTGTGAGTTCTCAGATAAAAGCAAATAATGGAAACCGTGCCAAAGAAAATGAACATTTTTCAATTCCTTTCAAATAGTAAATACTGATATATTCCCCCAGAAATATAAAAATGCATAGCAGCACAGTCCACTTTCATGTGAAATGCAGTACCCACTCTCTCTACCACCACTTTGGAAAGGATGAATGTCTACTTTTTGTATATGCCTCCTATCAGAATTCCTACTCCTGAGTACTTAAGCAACAGAAAAGTGTACAAATGCTAACTAAAACAAAGCTAGTAGAATGTCATAGCAGTACTATTCGTGATAGTCCCCAAATGGAAACAATCCAGACACCAGGGAAAAATAGGATGTAGTAAAAAAAAGCATGGTATACTCAAGCAAGGGCATACTCAATTGGGAGGAGAATGAATTGACTACAAGTGCACACAACCATATGGGGGAATCTCACAAACAAAGTGTTATGCAAAAGAATCTAGGAAGAAAAGAAAGCATACTTTACGATTCTAATAGCCTGCACTTCATAACCCAGCAAAATTAATCTACAGTGTTACAAATCAGTATAGTTATTCTCGGGAGACACAATGACTGGGAAGGGGTACGGAGGACTTCTACAGTGAACAGATGCTCTGTTTCTTTTTCAACTAGGTGTGGCTCACACGTGTGTGTGCACTTTGTGAAAATTTACCACACTGAAATCATATGATCTATGCACTCCCATGCATGCATGCATGATATATATCAATTTAAAAAAGATTTTTTAAGGAATGCATGACTGCCAATCATCATACTTGTTACAATACCAAAGCAAAGCAAAAAAATTGTTGCTACCGTCCATCTGAAACAGTGACACTAAAGAATACCATGAACTAATCAATAAAAATGGATGTTACCTCAAAGGACAAAAAAAAAACAAAAACAAGAAACACTATAGAGAATAGACAAAAATGGAAAAGCAGAAAGGACTGCCTTTTAGGAAATCTACTAATAAGGTTTGGTTTTAATGCTGACAGTATATAACTTCAACACCAATTGTTTTACTTACTTGTAGAAATTTTCATTCTTACATCTCACCATTTGAATTACTTAGAATCTATCTTTTGCAATGGAGATCAAAAAAAAATCACATCATAATTTTTTAAATCTAGATCATCCATGGAAATCCAGAGTCCCTTGGGCTTATAATGCCAGACATTGGACTCAAGAAGTTGGTTATGTGTAAAGGAGTGAAGGCATCTCAGTTTCCAGGAGCCTAACTTAATTTTTCAATACAGCAGCCACCGAAACTAAAAGTTGTGCAAATAGAGCAAGCAGCTGGTGAAGTTCAGGTTGCCTCTTTAGTATCAAACACAAATACGTTTGGCACAGAAATGTCAGCTATCACAACCACCATTGTGGATAGAAAGGACTGAGGGAATGTCTCAGGGAGAAGGGCAGCTTCTGAATTGGAAATGATTTTTGTACAGATTTAAATTCTATTTGTCTGTCTATCTGTCTATCTATCTATCTATCTATCTCAGCATTGATTTTGATTTGGGGTTATGTTTGCATAATGTGTTTTGTTAAGAGAAGTGATTTCAGAGAGATGGCAGGCTTCCATTTCTATGGTAGTCATAGTTCATGATGACACCTTCACCCCCGCCACTAGGAACCCAGCAGAAAGCTTGTGCAGACTGTAGGGTAAATGGCACAGCCTCTAAGCAAATGCCAGAACCACTCATTCAAACACCTCTCTGCTCTCCATGGAGGTAACAGAAGATCCTTTTAGGCATGAGCTAAAACCAAAAACCATGAAGGAATGATTGGCAGATGGGAAAACATAAATGTTTCAATGGCAAACACACAATTAGAGGGAGCACACTATAAGACACACAACACAATCCAAGGAAATAACAAAATTTTCCTGGGTTTTGTGCGCAGCCCACAAACTTGAGGATTGCCAGAGTTCTGTTTGTTTTGTCTCATGCTGTCATCATGTGAGGCAGGTTAATAACTGGACTCCAGAGCTCTGGTTTTAGATACTTCTTCCTTATCTCTCTTGCCTAGAGGTTTAGAATAGCATTCATGGTATTATTTTTTGCTTTTTCTTCCCACCTAACTTTTTAAAATTCTAGGTAAACCATCTTTTCTCATTGAAATGATCCACATCAAAACTGCATTTTAAAAAATGAGCATACGTTCAGTGTTGGCGTTGGGATCTGTCCTATTAAAGAGAGGGCATAGCAGCAAAAAAAAAAAAAAAGCGTCTCAGGCCTCTTGCAGAGAACGTAGTGCCTTCAGTGGCAATCAGCTTCAGGTTTAAGCTACTCATTTATTACAAAAGCAAGATTTGGTTTTTACCTAAAAAAATCAGTGATGGTGTAGTATGTGCTTTAAAACAATTACAGCACAAGAAAAAGCCACTTGCTGGAATTTTCTATTTTACTTGTGCCAAAGACATAGACTTTTAATGGTAATTCAATTCCTTCATTTTACAGATGAGGAAAATATGGCTCAGGGAGAGACTCAGAATTTTTCAGTATTACACAACTACTAAGTAACAGAGCAGGGAAGAGAACAAGGTCTCCTAGCTCTGGTTCCATACCTCACAACCTCCGTGCAGCCCCCCGATGCCCTTACTAGATGACCTGCAGAGAAATGCAAAAAGTTCTAAAAGAACCTCTAGCAGAATTAATGAAAAGAAACAATATGGATGCTTTTAAATTTTTCTACTTTCATAACTGAATTTGCTCCATGCAGACAAAAACTCAGTCTGCATTTGCTTGTGTTGAACCCCTAATATTTAATGTTTCACTAGATTAGTAATAAATTGGTGACAGTGTAGAAATTTATTTCAAAACTACTCAATAAAATATGTCCTGTATTTTTCTCCAGATTTTTTCCCGTAAGTAACTGGCAAATTTATTAACCCTTGACAAGGTTTCTCAAACTGGGCACTTTTGGCATTTGGGCCAGATAATTCTTTGCCATGGGGCTGCTCTGGGCATTGAAGGGTATTTAGAAGCATGCCTGGCCTGTGCATCATAGATGCCAGTACCACACCATCCTCCCCATCCTGACTCAGTCTTGAGAATCAAAAATAATGTCTCCAGTTTTTGTCAAGTGTTCCCTGGGGTACCCAGTAGCCCCTGGTTGAGGACAACTGATCTATGGAGACAGCACACCCCCCCTGCCAATTCATGAATCAACCAGCTGCACATTAAAAGATACACATAGAAAGTACTCAGGCAATATAAACTGGTTTGATATACTTTAATCTGCTTACATCAAACTTCATCACCCTTGAAGACACTAGCCCATCACAAAAGGGTAAATATTGCATGGTTCCACTTACGTGAGGAACATAGAGTATTCAAATTCACAGAGACAGAAAGCAGAATGGTGTTTGCCAGGGGCCGGGAGAAGAGGAAAGTGGGGAATGTTGTTTAATGATTATAGAGTTTCAACTTGAGAAGATAAAATATTTCTGCAGATGGATCTCAACACTGTGAATGTGCTTAATATGACAGACTGTACACTTAAAATGCTTAAAATGATAAATTTTATATTATGTATATATCTTACTACAATTTTTTAAATGTTTACTTTTTTTTGTCATTACAAGCAAAGCCTATCCCACAAAGCAAAAGTACCTACATATGCTTTAAAATTCCCTTACAAAGAATCTGGGATTTTTGTTGCTGTTTTATTTATTTATTTTTTGGTTGGCTTTGTTTTGAAAATAAACTCCATAGCTAAGGAATCCAAAGACTACAAAAATCTCCCTCTTAATTCCTAGACAGGCTTTCATGGCCAGAAGCAGCAGCTACAAGCAGGGCTCTAGTGCCTGCCCAGAGCACACACGCACATATCAGGGTGCAGGCCCTCGAGGAGGCCCCCTGATTTAAGAGTCTTCTCTGTGTGAAACATAGCAAGTCCAGATCCCCTGGGGACCCGGCCTGTGGGCCACATCAGCCCAGAGCCCTTCCAATTGCCAGGATGCTCTTGACAAAAGACGGTCTGGCACTGAGCGGCAAGGCCATTATTTTCATTTAAACCATACATGTCATGTCCTGTTTGTGAGAAACACGTTAAACAACTCAGAAACACATTCACAATGGGCTCCGAAGTGGGATTCACATTCCTATGGGCTGGCGTACTGTAAACTGCTGGAGGAGGCTGGTGGGGTGGTGGGCTGGCTCATCCACCCTTGTTTTAACAGAGGGCCCCTTTCCGAAGCTCAGCTGACAATGGGGCCTTCTCTTCAGTGTTTGATGTGGGTCTTTACTGTTTTCTTCAAGTACCCAAAGCAGGAGGCACATTATCCAAGAGAGCCCAGAACCTTGAATTCCTTTAAGATTCTCTCTTAATAATTTTTATTTCCATTAAAAAAAAAGTAAGAATTCAGCCAAGGAAATACCCCAGAGGAAGATGACTGCCCCATTTCCACCTAGATTGCAACAGCAGATGATCTGTCTGCCATGACTGAAAGGCATCTTGGAAACATAAATAACCCCCAATAAAACCAGAATCTATTGTCCTGAGCCATCTTATCACAAGACCATCTTGGATGGAAATGTACCCCCCTACAACACATAAGCTGGGAAAGTCATTCACTAATGAAAATAGTAACTACTAAACATGAAGAAAATAATTCAGTTAAGTGTAATTTCAATTACTCTGCTGCTCACTTACTCAGCAATCAGATAGTATTTATATGCAAACCTTCAAGAAAAGTACATTCTAATATTAAAACTAGAACCCAAATCTAGGCTATTGGCCAAGTCAAATAATAAACAGTGTGATAACTATGTCTGCTTTCGTGCTGTGACATTTCTTTAGGGGGGAAAGATTTATCATTTAAACTGTACATATCATATCCTGTGGAAGTTTTTTAAAAATGGAACTATTTTCTCCAAAAGTTAAAGGCAGATTAACTATAAAGAAAATCTGAATCAAACAGTATCAAAGTCCAGTAGAATCCATAAAAATATGTTAAAAGGAACCATATAGTTAATTAGAACAGAAATGGAGCCAGCCAACAGAATTCCTAAAAGCCAAAATAATACCTACCAGGATTTGTTGAGGATGTAAAGGCAAGTGATAGAACACCTTATTTCCCTTCTCCTGGGAAGGGTGCTTTCCTTGTTAAAGTAACCAAAAGTTCTTCGTAATATAAATTTTACTTTGGTTTTATGTAAAAAATATCTCTGGCCCCTTAAATGCACCCAGTGAATAATAATGCACTTGGTCATTACCCCCCAGACTGCAACATCCTGTTCTTTCCTCTTTGGCATGTCTGTCAAAAAAGAGATGAACATCTCTCTTCTGAGAGATGAAGATCATGTTCTTCTTGGCACTACTAAAAAGGAACTTTATCTTTGCTTTCATTACAAATTCAAGAGGATGTCTGTCACAGGCAGAACTGATTCTCTTGCTATCAGTTATTGGCATCAAATTAAACTAGGGCCTGTGACTGGTTAAGACATCCCAGTTCTGTGTCTTCAGACATCAGCCTGGCACACAGCAGGCTTGGTTGAGTTTACCAATGCTCCTGTGACAGTGAGTGACAGGTCTCTTTTCTGAGTGATCCACTCTGCCGGATTCCACTCAAAGGATGGCTTAAGAGAAAGACCTTGGGGCTTGTGAAAGATTTTGTACCTCACCTGATTCAGAACATCATTCATTTTTCATCAGCTAATTCATACCACTGGCACTTTTCTCAGCATTGGAGAGACAACAAAAAATAAGATAAAGTCTATGCTTTCCCAAAGACTACAATTTAAAGTGGGGACTATGGGCAATGAACAAAAAGCTAAAACCATATATGAGGTCTGTCCAGAAGGTGTCCAGCCATGTAATATGAAAAATAGATATATTTATTGAAGTAGATACAAGACACAACAAACATCGCACATGAGACAATGATGCCTCGGTCCTCTTCAAAGGAGGCACCTTGGGACCTCACACAGTTCTTCCAATCACCATCAGCTACCCCATCATATTTTCCTGAATCTCACTGATGGTCTGAAATCTCTTCTCTTTCAAAGGTGATTTTAGTTTTGGGAAAAGCCAGAAGGTGCAGGGTACTAAATCTGGACTCAGGTGGGGCTGAGTAACCTGGATGATTTGATGTTTTGGCAAAAAACTCTGCATGAGACATGATGCATGAGCAGATGTATTGTTGTGATGAAGCTGCCAATCACCAGTTTCCCATAGTTGTGTCCTTCTGAATCATCCAAATAGTTATCATGGAGGAATGTTCAAGCTTAACACAAAATTTCAGGCAGATTTGTTGCTGTACTCTCTCAATCATTTGGAATGCAATGACCACACAGTATACATGCTCACTCAACAGTGTCTACCAGCACCCCTCCCCAGTGACTAGTACAGTGAAGTTGTCATTGTTCACACATGTACATTCCATTTCACTCTTCTTGGCTGACATGTTACATCGATATTACACAAACCATTCTTGTCATATTAACAATGGCTGTACTTTTTCAGGACAGACTCTCTCTATATATACACACATACACATACATACATATACACATACACATACAGTGTGGTGTTACAAGAAAAAATCTATACCCTACAGAAATGTAAATCTATATCTACATAAAAACTTGTACACAAATATTCACAGCAGCATTATTCACTACAGCCAAAAAATGGAAACAACCCAGATGTCCTTCAACGGATGAATGGATAAATAAAATGTGGTATATCTACTCAGTAGAATATTATTTGGCAATAAAAGTATGGATACATGTTATAAAATACATGTACCTTAAAAACACTATACTGCATGAAAGAAGACAAACACAAAAGTCCACATACCAATTTCATTTATGAAATGCCCAAAATCGACAAATCCACAGAGACAGAAAATATACTAGTAGCGACCTGGAGCTAGGGAAAAGAGGTGATAGAGGATGACTACTTAATAAGCATGGCGATTTGGGGGGTGGTGATGATGTGCTGAAATTAGATAGTGGTGATGGTTGTACAACATTGTGAATATACTAAAAAATCTCTAAATTGTACATTTTTATTGGTTAAAATGTTGAATTTGCATTTGTGAATTTTATTTAAATTTTAAAAATATTTTGTGTTAATTTTATTTAAGTTTTAAAATGATGTTTTCAAAAAATTGCAAATTAGAGTACGAGGACAAAGAGCAGTAAGGGCGGTTCTATGCATATTTTATCTAATGTGGTCAGAAAGCCGTCTCTGATAGGGCAGCACTGAAGTAGAAATCTGAACGCAATGCTGTTTCACACAGCCAGACAGACACCTGGGGCTTTGTTCCCTACTATTCCTATCTCAACACCCTCTCTCTGTCTCTCTCCCCCCACAATATCATCATTGTTTATGGCAAGTTATGCATATACAAAATTTGTCATTCTAACCATTTTTATTTACAATAATGTATAACTATCAACATCTATTACCAAACTTTTTCATTGCCTTAACTAGAAAACTTCTATCCCTCTTCTAATCCTATAATTTGGTCATTAATACAGAAAACAAAACAAGAAAAATGAAAATTTATAAGAAAAAAGGTGAGTGGGAATGTGCATATATCACTGTTTTGTTCTCTCCTGTTCAGTAAAAGGTTGATGATGACAATGGCAACAACTGTGTCACACAGTCCACTCAGTCTCTGTGTTGAGGGACAGAAGGGTGGGGGAGGTGGGGAGAAAGAGGTGTCTGGCAACATAACCTTTTCAGTGAGAAAAGTCCTTCCCTCATCATGAAACATTTGCTTTTTAAATATTTTTTGACTTATGGGGAGAATGTGAAATGGCTAGGCACCTCCTCACCTGGGTTTAGAACC
>VMDR010005852.1:0-48792 GCA_007922815.1 Macrotus californicus | reverse complement strand
GGGGGAAAAGGTACAGGGAATAAGAAACATAAATGGTAGGTAGAAGATAGACAGGGGGGGAGTTAAGAATAGTATAGGAAATGTAGAAGCCAAAGAACTTATATATATGACCCATGGACATGAACTAAAAAGGGGGAATGTGGGTGGGAGGGGGTGTGCAGGGCAGAGGGGAACAAAGGGGGAAAATGGGGCAATTGTAATAGCATAATTAATAAAATATATTTAAAAAATAATAAAATAAAATCAATAAACCTATCCTCAGGTGAGATTTTTTTAAAAGAAACAACTGAGGAAAAACCAGATCAGTGCATCATTCTGAGAATCAGAGATTGTTTTTAATTATAAAAGACTTCTCTATATGACTCAATTATTCACCCTCTCAATACAACAAAGGCATTAATAGAATTGATAGAGAAATATTTGCATATACCAATAGCTATGGAAAAACTTAGGAAAACTCTCCAATCTTTTCTCTAAGTTTCACTTTTCCTTCCCGAGTATCAACTGATCAGCATGCAAAAACTATCAGGGTGCTGAGCGCTCCTTCTACTATTTGTTAGAAGGTCGGGCCTTCTTGGTTTCTGATCATTACATGTAGCTATTCCTTTTTTCCTCCTAATGTAATGGGCATTGATTAACAGAAGGACAAATTGCCCAGAATTCAGTGTTCCTCCTCTCTCGTCCCTGCAGTCTTGTGCCAGCTGTATTAAGCAGGCCTCCTACACGTACTGTACCAGACTTACAGAGAGCAAATGGTTTCCGTGGGCAAACGGCAAAAGAAAATTCTAATGAGAATGGGCTAATCATCAGTTATAACATAGAATCACTGAGTTATGTAGTATCGCTACAAGCTTTACTTCTTCATACACAAAACAAAAGTATAATTTACTTACTCATATGCAAAATGGAAGTATGTAACATAGGATTACATCAGTTCATCTTATTAGCAAACAGAATGGCAGCTAAGGGGAAAGACACACCTTGTTTCACTTTCAAAGGGAAATCCTTTCCAAAGTAAATGAAAACAACATGGTCAATTAACTTCCTCAAAGCACTTTCAGAACTCAGCTCCATTTCCGGTCTTTGTTAAGTGGGTTATGTACTTCAGTGCTCCTGGCACTCCCCCCAAAAAGAAGGTAGTTGGGTTGAAAGCATTTGGTAAACACTAATGAATTCATGAATATAAGACACTCTCCTGTGCCCTCTACTCTCTTAAGATTATATAAAACCAGGTAGAAATACACCTCCCACAGTTTTTCTGCATTCAATCTGGCTCTTTCAACATGGCCTATGAGTAATTTTGTTTATTCTCTGCTTTGTTCCAGAAATGATTTAAAGGTAAGACCTATGAGTAAGTCTCACAATATCAAAACACTTTCTAACTTGGTTCTGGGTAAAAACTAATAGCAACTGGAGAGCAATACGTTTACATAAGAAAATAATTGTATAATGGAATACTTTTGGAAGCACTTATTCTGTAGGTGACATAACTACCAAAAGGCTTGTGACTTACATACATGCGTGTATGTATTCTTTTTCATTTGCTCCCCACCCTCCACCCCCACCCCCGCCACCACCTCCCTCCTCAGATGCTACTCTGGACCAGGCCTTCATTAAAAATGCACTAGTCCCCTAACTGGTCGTGGTACTCCACCTTTCTCCCTTCCAATGCAACCAACACGCTGCTGTCAGATTAACCTCCCAAAATGTGCCTTTGTATATATCTCCCCTCAAGCTCAGAACCCTTAAATGGCCCCCTACCTGCTCCTGAGCCTGGCAGTCATGGGTCTCTCTTTCCTCGACCTTTTCTGGTTCTTCTATGCCCTGCAAGTGCTTCGTTTCAGCTTAACTAGGCTATTCATCAATCCCCAAGCCACCTTGATCTCATCATGCCCCCCTCTGTAATGCCTTTGTTCCCTTCTTTGTAATTACAACCATAACTGTGTTTCAAACCCCTGACTTGGTACCATCTCTGCAAACCCCTAACCAAAAAGTTCCAGCCCCGTCTCTCTCCTCCTCTACATCCCACTGCTGAGGCATTTAGCAAACATGACATGGTATTGTTACAGAATGAGAAGCCAGAGGGGAAATAAAGGCAGGGCCCACCATTGCGATCTAACAAAGAACTTAATACAGGAGGCTAAAAGCAAAGGAAGACGTGTCTCACCCATTGGCCCAGTAGTTCTGAGCCTGGATCTATAAGGCTCAGAACAAGATAGCGAAGGAGAGGGGGAGCCCTTGAAAGTCTGTGTGTATCATCTCCACTGATGGGGAAAAGGAAAACCTCGGGACTGTGTATTCATCCCAAGGCCTGGAAGAGGGGTGGGGAAGGGACTACAGTGCTCAGAGAAAAAGTCCATAAAGGAACTTTGTTTAATTGCCTGCCCCCTCACATATGCCAAATGAACAAATAGAGTCTGGAGCAAGATAAGGATTCGAGCTAACAGATCCCCACTCATACCTACATTTGCACAGTCGTGTTTCCCTGGGAAAGCTGGCAACCACCTTTACCCATCAATCAGTATGTAACTCCCTCACCCCCATCCCACCAATTATATAAGTCCTCAGAACAAAGGACTCTCTCTCTTGGCTCGGGGTCCTTTCTTGCCACACGGGGGTGGGGGGCCCTGGCTACTCGACCTCTGGCCACCCTGGCTCTAGCCACCCTTGCTTTTGCTCTCCCGTTGGAACTTAGCACTAATAAACATTGCTTGCATGCTAATAGGCTCGCTGATCTGTAATTCTTTACTGTCAGCAAGAAGAACAAGGGTTTCTCTGCCAATAGTATGGCCAGTCATCTTTCCAGACCTCAGCGTGTTCTTTCTTCTAAATCCCATTAAGCCACTTTAGGCAACTCATTGCCACACCTTTGTTTATATGAAGAGGGCTCTGAACACATGCTTCATATTGAGAATGGTAACCTAGTAGACTCACCTTCTTCAGCGTGTTCAGCTACAAGTGCACACCTCTCAAACAGGTACAGGAGCACCCCAGGGACGAGCCCTGGGTACTAAAGGAAACAAGATAAAGATGAAGCTTCTTTAAGACATTAATTTTCCTTATGCAATTTACAACGTTATCTTTACAATGAAATCAATATAATATGGAGTAGATTATAATTTTTAGATAAATTTTAAAGACAAAATTAGAAAACAGGAGACATCAAGTAAGTTTCTAGTCCTCAGTAGTTCACTTCCCGGCAATGCCTCCAAGCCATCTTCTCTTCCTTTCAGGGGTGAATTTGTGTTCCTGCACCAGTTGAGGATGTTTATGTGGAAACATTTGTAGAAATACTGTGAATGGGTAATAGGGAAAGAATACAATCATTTCCTTTTTTTAATCATATACATTTTAAGGTGCAATCAATATACATGTTTGTTTTTACAAAAGTGGGTAATAGAAATTAAGCCCGAAGATATTTTTCAAGTCTTTGGTTCACTTCCTTGGTTATGATTTGTGATGCCAGACAGGAATACTAGAAATGAGTTTTAGTATGACCACTCAAAATTAAACATTTCTTTCCTCAAATGTTAAAATCCCTAAGTAGAAACATTTTGTCACAAGTGGGAGCATTATCTGTACGAACCCCTTATTGTGGGTTTCAAATAATACATGGTAACCCTATGTACCATCTATTAACACATATACATAGTCGAATTATCTTAACTATTACTTTAACTTTATTTCAGAGAGAAAAAATAATCAATAACAAGTAACTGAATGTTAAAAAGTCTCCTGAGACTGAGATACCCAGAGTAATCCACTGTGTGACTGAAATATGGACACGAAGATTCTGATGTTTTTAATATAAGTACTGGAGAAAACATATCCCTGGAAATTCCCTCAGCAACTTTTGTTGTAAATCTTTTTCAGCCACCAAGAACTGTAAACAAACCATGAAGTTCAACTATTGTTCATTGAATTTGTTTACTTTAAGTAAGCTGGTAATATACTTCACATGCTTCTGGAACTATCCATAATTTAGCAAATGGAAGCTTCTTCTGGCAATGACCAATTGCTTGCCTAATAAGAATTTCCCTTGTGCTAACTGTTCTTGTAGATTGGAGTGCATTGTGGGAGCTGGTGATCTTTCCCAACTCACACAAAAGGTTCAGTTTGAATTAGAACAAGAAAACATTCACTTCCAATTTTCTAGATGAGAAAACTGAGACAAAGACAGATTGTCCAAAGCCACAAGGGACTATCACACAACCTTGACTTTTGGTGCAGGCCCCTCATAACAGGAAGAAACTGGTTCACTCCAATCCATTGCTTTATTAGTCTGACTTGGGTGGAAACACTGTGCTGTACTTTAAACCAGCTCTTAAAAGGAGCTGTCCTTCCGGAATCCAATATGAGATTCAATCCAACCCTGAATCTTCTGAAAGTTTGATAAAAGAATGAGATCAGCACTTCATAAGATATAGAATTGTCTAATCACTATGTTGTACAACTGAAAGTAATATAATGTTATATGTCAACTGTAATTGAAAATAAAATTTTAAAAATACTAGAAAAACTTAAATGAAAAAAATGAGATCAGGTTTTCTTCTAAGTCCACTTGGGAAAATTTGTCTCATGTAAAGACCAAGTGGTCCTCCCAAGGACGCCAGCCAGAAGCAGGGTTGCTTCCAACACCTTGGCCGCGCCAGTCTCCATTGAAACTTTAGATCAAAGCTTCCCTTGTAGGGAGCTCGATATTGCTCTTCCTCCTTCCCTGAGTTTGTGATGTCTTCTACATGATACTATTACTCTGCAAACTGTTTGGCTTCACAGGGCAAGGAAACAGAACAGGGAAAAGTTAAATTTCCTGTTGAAAATGACAATCATAAGTATGTTCCCATTAGCCATTTTAAGTTTAAAATTATAGAAGTCAGAGAGATGTGGCAGAAGAGGAAGTCAGAGATCTCAAGCATGAGAAGGACTCTATGTGTCTTGCAGATGAAGGGGGCCACATGGAAAGTGGGAGAAGGAAATGAATTCTTCCCACAACCAGTGAACTTGGACAAGAGCCCTGAGCTCCAAATGAGAATAAACCTGGCTAACAACTTGATCTTTAGCCCAATGATACCCTGAGCAGAAAGACCAGCCAAGAAGAGAGCTTTGAGAGCAGGGAGTAAGAAGCAACCCTGCCTGGGAAGTCAGGAGGGGCTTCCTAGGACGGGTTTGCTAGAAGAAATGGGAAAGGCTCTCAGGCCAAGGGAGATATAAGAACAAAGATAAAAGTGTGCCAAACTTCTGGTGTACAGAAGCTGAGGTTAATAAATGTGTTCTTTTAAGCAAATTCAAAAGAAAATTAAAATAATGCTCATGCAACATGTAGGTTCAAATTCTAGCTTTGCCACTAACCCATCGCATGACCTTGTGCCACCTAGCCCAAGTCTCATCTCCCATCTGTAAATTGGGGTGGGGCACATGAACAGCTACTTTCTAGAGTAATTTTAAAAGCAAAATGAAATGGGAATGTGCTTTGCACACACCATATAGCATCATGTAAATGCAAGTTTTTGTAATAAAGCTCTGCCTTCCCAAGTATCATTGTGTTGATACAAATTCTGCATTGTTCTCTCCATATATCCTCCATTTTAATTTAGCATAAAATTAGCTAAATATTTATTTGTGAAACACTGCTTTGTGAAAAAGCAACATAAAGACATTTTTAAATCTAAAAAGACAACATATTTATTAGGCCATTCCTCTCTCAACACACTTTTGCAAGTTTGAAATCTGTGAGCCCCTCTTCTCCTAGATCAGTGTGTGGCTGAACACTCGCCGCCCACACTCACAGCCAAGGCACTCACAGCACAATGCCCTGCAGGGCTGCAACGCTCCCTCTCTTCCACCTCCGGACGGACAGCACATACAAGTACTTTGACATCTGTGATCTCATCTGCTCCTTCTAAGCCAGAGCTAAGACAGATGAAGTGATGCTGCATGATAGATGGTTGGCCCTGGACCACATCACAGGAGCAAAGTCGGGCCCAGAACTGAAGTCATCGTATTGCAAGCTGGTGTCTGCCCACCCCCTCCACCTCCCTGCCCCTCACACATGTCTAGATTAGCAGAGGGCAGGGAAAACAGAGGATGCTGCCTGCTTGTTCTGTGACCAGGGAAACACCATATTTGCCAACCCTCTCCCAACACTCCATTCACATGCCCTTGTGGTACCTAAGTCCTAGGGTCAGGCTAGAATTTGGGGCACACCATGCAGGGTGGCGTGTGGATTTCTGGACTTACTTGCTTTTAGTTAAACAAACTGGCTTGGATTTAGAAAATAAGGCCAGGTTGATCAATACTCAGAAGTCACAGAACTCACCTCAAGAAAACCTTCTTGTTTATCATATGCGAATATGCTCAATGGCATTATGTTCAACCATCCAGTCCTCCAAAAAGAAAATATACCCTTTGAATCATGCCTGATCATTAAGAAACTACAGGACAAAATGGCTAACATTAATTTCCTCCTCATCAAAAACCTACATTCTAGTTTTAACATGCAAAAAGAGGAATTGATAAAACTGAAAAATACAAAAGCAGAAAATGGAACTCAAAGTACAACATATATATATATGTGTGTATATATATATATATATATATATATATATATATATATATATATATATATATATATATATATATATATATCTCGAACCTTCAGAATGAATTTCATATATACCATATATATGATATTATGTATTTCTTATACATATAAGAAATTCATTCTGTAAGTTCATTATTTAGAGCCTCATTTCTTGCTGTTGAGTGTCACTTGGTTGATTTATTGATAGGACAGAAATATGCACCAGAGTTCAAGCTGGTAACATTAATAGGAAAGGACTGGGATCTGCATTAACAATTGAGTTTGGACTACAAACATTAAAAGGAACCTGTGAGAATGTACTTTGTACTTGTGTGGAAGAAGCAAACATTTTGGCATTTGAAGTAAGTATGATTCTAGTTCCAATATTAGCAAGCCAGATACGGTTAGTTAATGAATCACCTTCCATCTCCTGCCCTCCTCCTCTGGCCGAGCCCCAGGGAGTGACTGGGTTTGGTCTGATCTCAGGAGTGGCCATCTGCCCTGGGCACACTGTCAGGCACACCAAAACAGAGTCCAAGTGATTATTCAAAATAATAAGTTATTCTCTCACACGTACTTCCTCTGGCGTAAATAACGGAGAGGGAAGCACATTCTCACAGATATGGGAGTGAAGGCAGGCTCAGAATCACTGAGGAATGTAAGAGCATTCAAGTACGTTCAAGCAGTCTGGCATTCCTTTTCTGGCTGCCACTCATCAGAGTGTGACCCTTGGCAAGACAACAACACAAAGCCGTTGCTTTCTCCATGAAAAGGATCTGTTCAATTTATCTCACAGAACTGTTCTCAAAGCTCTTTAAAAAGTATATGTAAAAATGCATTAAAACATTATAATTGCTATTAAATTATTTAAAGACGATTTTTTTTTCTCATAATGTAGAGTTGTATACTATCTTTAGGGTTTAAAAAAATTTAGATTTATTATTCAACAAGTGGAAATAATTGAATTACAGAAAACCTTCATTATAATTCCCCAAATCCACTAGATTCATAATTTACATTGCAATATGTCTTGCTGGCCAGGCATTGACTAAAATCACTGCTGTATAACATAATTCATTCAACAATTCTTTGGGAATGCAAATTGAAGTTTAGCAAACAATAAGCACACTTCAGAAATGAAGTGATGTTGACATTCTAGGAGATGACTAAGCAAATTAAGAAACCATAATCTGTTTTAAAATGATGTTATTGATTTCCTCAAGACTGAAGGACTAGAAAATAAAATTTTAATTTATAAGTCAGTTATAAAGCTTTGTACTCAGGTACAGTAGCGTATGATATTTTTTTAAAAAGGCACCAATACCAGGATACAAATGTGAGCTTTCAGTTTTGCAGCAACCCAAGCTCTAGTTGTTAACCAACTTCTGGCACTCAATTTTAGAGGAATCCTGGCTTGAATACTAATCAAATGGAAATGAGCTTAAGGTAACACTTCCTTTTTAAAAAAAAAATCATAACAAGGAAACACATTCCTCTAATAAACTTTCGGAAGGTTAGAACTGACCTGAAAGAGCATATAGTCCAACCCCTGTTTTGACAGAACTGATGACTTTGATGCCTAGCACCATTTTTACTGGAATGGATCAAAGGCCTAAGTTCTTGGTTGTTTCTCTAGCTAACACTCACGCGTGTGCACTGGCAGTGTGGAGAGTCACACACGCAACAAGAACGTCTGCAGCAAGCGAAGGCATCACATTCGCTCCCATTCCTTTGAAGACACAAGGTCGCAAGAGTTCCTTCCGAAAGTGGTTCTGCAGATTTGGGTACTTTATGTTCCTTTTGGGCCTAGGATTTAAGTGACTTGGCTGGCTCCTAGATGATAAAATTGAACGTGTCTAAAAACACACAGCACAACAAGAGTTAACACAATTTCCTGTTCCACATTTATTGGGGCTAAGAGACGAAAACAGCTATTTTTCTCTCAAATAATTGAAAAAATATAATATGACACCAATTGCTTAAATACATAATAAAACTTTCTGGATCATGAATCCACATACAATGCAATAGCCTATAGGTATCAGTTGTGACAGCTTTATAAGACATCACTCATTTGAGGCTTCTGAAATTGTCTCTGAAGCTACACACATGTAAATGACCTACACACATAAAGGCATCCATTCATGAACAGAAAGTCTTTCAGGAGCGCTTTTAGGGAAGGCTAAAGTAATACATACATATTTAGATTCTGAATACGTTTTAAGAGACAAATTTGGGATTCCAAGAAACAGTGCTTTACATTCAAATAAGCATTTAGACTTTTCAGACTTGGGTAGGTAAAACTTTTGTGATGCAGGCTACAAGGAAATTCACACTGTGAATTATTCATTTTTCAAAGGCCTCCTTCAAAAGAGAGATGTCAAGTCCAGAGCAAACATCTATGGCGTGAACAAACAGGATGCCTAAGATTCTCAAATTTGCTTCCATGTGACTTTCCTCCTCACCTCCCTACCCAAGAACAAGAGAAAAATTCCTAGAAGGGGCAAGGGCTAGATGGTATGCCGCTACATCCAGCAGTGTTTCTGGATGGTAAGGTACAACATCCAGATCACCATTTTGGTGATGGGCTTTTAAATTCCTATTTCAAATGGCCTATACTATACCACTCCAAACACAAAAAGATTTTACCAAAATATCCAAACATCACCGTGTAGACCAGATTTCTTTCTAGTACAGAGTGAGATTCACTAGGAAAGAATAAAGCCAACAGAGGGAAGAGACAAGGTTAAACCCTTTCACTGGCCAATTATCCAAAATGATAACATCCTTCCATTATCAAAGTTGTCAGCTCCCTCCTGTATAGACAAATGCTCTTGATCGGCTTACATCTCGACCCTTGATGCATCAGAGATATACTTGGGTTTCACCTCCCAATCTGTCCTGTTGATACCTACAATTTTATACCCGCCAATTCATTTAGCTATTTAAGGAAGTCAACCATTTTCTGGGTACTTTTCAAAATTTAAAAACTTAAATCCTGTTATTTTAAATCTGTTTGACAAACAACCCCTACTAGTTATCCCCCACAAAAGAAAAGGAGCCAATTCTACTACAACAGTATCTCTGTTAGAAGGCAAGTCCCTTCCATTTATTTTTCCAGGGAAATAACGTAGATGTTTTCTTCCACTTTTAGTTCAGATTCAGGAGCTCCACCTGTAATAACACGGCCTTCAGGTAACTTGAAACCAGCTGCTCTTTTAAGATTCTTCGTGGAACCAAGGTTGAAGCGTTTGCTAATTGAGTAGTAGATTGCAACTACTGACATTCTTGATACAAAAATTCAGTTCGGTTGAGTTCCTGTGATCCCCTGAGCAGTTACAAATGCCTTTAACTCTGATGAGGCAGTGTAAGACAAGGCCAATTATTTGAAGACATATACCCTTATATTTGTCCTAATATGCAATACATTGATAAAGAGTATTGATTTTTTTTGTTTTGAGTTTCAAAGGAAAATAAAGATACAATATTGAAAAATTTCTAATAAATGATTAAAAATGTTTTTAGTTGGCTGCCATCAAAAGTTTTCCCAGAGTTCTCATCGATGTTCTATACAAACTGTAAATAAAAATATACATGACCAAAAGGAATATATATACACATATATATAGGAATATATATATGTATGTATGTATATATATATATATATATATATATATATGTATATATACGTACGTATATGTGAATTAAAGTTCCTTAAATATACACACCCCCACTTAGGATACATTCCATCACATAGGCAAAGCACTATTCTTTAATAATAGGTCCAGGATAGCAGCAATCGAATAATCTAGTTATCCAGTTACCTCTGGACATATCATAGTTCCTGATAGTTCCTTGCGCAGTGTCCCTGGCTTTGAGGAGAGCTGTTAACACTCAGTCCAGCTCTCAGGGGGCACCAGGCTACATTGCTAATGGCAATTATGTCATCCTGTCAATTGGAGGAAAAGTCATTGTCTTTTCAAAACCCGTTCATTCAAAATCTGACTAATGGTATAATGGGAAAACTAAGTCACAATGAGATTATACAAATCCAAACTACTGAGTATATATAAAGCTTTTACATTTTATTTCTGATATATTTTTGTCGTTTTATCAGTGCCTTGTACATACAGAATTCAGATTGCTGTAACAGACACTAAACTCTGCTGAGAAGACAGCTGCTCTGGATTGTGTTTGAAAACACATAAATAATGTGACTGTCAATCAGTGTTTTTACCAACTGAGATGACAGTACTAAGTATCGTTTTAAAAGAGTCATGTTTATGAGTCTATACTTGGGTAAGTTAAGAACTTGTAACCAAAATTCACATATGTAATATGCAAGAAAATCTGTAGGTTGATTTATAATAAACAGTATTAGTCACAGAAGGAAACAGACTGGCTCTTACATAAACATTTATTTTGTGTGTGTGCAATAATACACACTCTGATTTTGCATTCATATCCAGGCATGCCCAATGGATAGAAATTCTAGGTAGGCAGAAAGTTATATGGGTTCTAGCTGCACCTAAGGGCTTGGTATGTACCTTTAGGTCTGATTCTACATCTGTTGGGTGTATGAACACAGAGCTCAGAAAGGTCCCTGTTATCTATGATGAAGGTTTTGAGCCTCTGCCACTGCACCCAAATCCTTCGTGTCAAACAGGCGTGTAGACAGCAGCTCCTGGCTGTAAGAGAAGGGTTGATCACCTTTAAAGAAGTTACACTTGCTGAGAGACAGACTAAACTAGACCATATTGTTTTATATGTCGAAACCCTTTTACTGGGAAGGGACAACTTCCTGTGCACAGAAGTTTCTCCTGCTTGAAGCTGAGATCACACAAGGAGCAACCCATTGTGCTTCTGCCAAGTCACTGTGGGGATACTGGGAAAGCACATCCAGTAGCTGACAGGGGCAGGGCCACCACATCCAGTCCTAAGATAAGCAGCCTGCCTTATCACTCTTACGAAAATTTTCCCCGAAACAGTCTTGCCCATGGGTTTTCCCCCATGTTTCCCATGGCAGTCAAACCACACAGAACACACCGGAGCTTCTCAGTGATCATGTATATTGCCGACCATGACAACACCTTTATTATATTGAACTTTCACTCAGGCTCCTTGAATCTGGCTGGAAGTTGAGCAGTCCAGTGGGATCCTTCAGATGACAGAATGATGACATGTTAGTTCCTTCCCAGGAACCCGAAGCTTCTGACACGCTCCACAGACACGACCCGGACTGCGGAGCTGATTGTCTTTACACAGGGACACACACACCAGTGCTGGAGGCCTTTTCTGATGCCACGGGTGGGCAGGTCAGTTTAAAGTCTGGACACAGAGGCACTTCCAAAATTTGGCAAGAAAAAGGAGGCGAGTTCACTAAGTGGGGATTTATCACTGTGTTGTCTTGTATGTATAAGACATGTGTGGCACACGGACACAGAGAGAGACAGAGATCTTTAGGTTGTGGATGGGTCATGCTTTTTCTTCTTGCCTCGGCAGGACTTGCAGACACAACAGATTATACAGGGGGAAGCCAGAAGCAGCAAGGGTGAAGTCACCAAGGCGATGATGCCCAACCCCACAAGAATCCCAACCACCTGGAAATTTAGGAGGAGAAAAAAAACTAGTTTAGCAATTAAATCTCCCTATATGTATACTATACCAACAGCTATGGATTGAAGCTTGTGCCCCACCCCCACAAAAAAGTTCATCTCGAAACCCTAATTCCCCAGATGATGATGTGGAACCCTCGTGAAGGGATGGGAGCCCTCATAAGGAGAGACATCAGAGAGCGTGCTGCCTCTGTTTACCTTCTGCCATGTGAGACACAATGAGTAGATAGCCATCTGTAAGCCAACAAGTCCAGTCCCAACCCCAGGCCTGCAGGCAGCCTGACCTTGAACTTCTAGTCTCCAGAATCACGAGAAATAAATCTCTGTTGTTTAAGCCACCTAGTCTATGGTACTTCGGTATACCAGCCTGGACTGACGAAGACATCATCTCAGGCACATAAACGGTCACAATTGCAGGACCTTTCATCCAGCAATGGTCTGAACTGAATAAACCAGGACAATACCAAAGACTAAATCAAAGGTGAGAAGAACAAACCAAATGCTAACTCAGGCTCTGGCACGAGCTCAGAATAATCACGAAATGTTGGTGTTGGCTCTCTCTCTACCTGAGTTTCCTCAACAGTCTCATAGGGATGTTAATAATAATTACTAGGCTATTAACACTGACTCCTTCAAAAGGAACATGGCTTTTAATAAATATGAAACACTATTAAAATAAACCAGGCCTCCCTTTGAACCTGTCACATAAACACACAATGGCATGTACAGAGGGATCTAAGCCCCAGCAGGGGCTTATCAGGTTTTAGAGCACTGCCTTTCACAGCAAATATGCCGTAAAGGGCTTGAGGGAAGTCATGCCATCTTTTTTTTTTTTTTCCCCAGAAGGAAAGAGCATCAGTCACTCTTAATTATTCGGCTGCTCTGGTGCCTTAGCCTTCCACTTATCCTCAAGAGTAAGTGCTCATCAATGAACTCCAGGCCATTGCTCCATTACTTTTCCCCAGCCCTGCCCCAGAACTCCCAGGACCTCCCAGGCTGGAACGGGTAAGCAGGAATAGAGTGGAGAGGATGAGTAGGTGAGCTTTTTAAGCCATTGTATGTCTGGTTTATCTCATTCTCTTCTTAAGGTCAGGGTACCTGCGTTCGGTTCCATATCACTGAGGCTCTTGAATGGCCAAGCTTATTCCTACATGGTCCTTTATCATAATGTCTGAGGAAAATGTCGCTCTGAAAAAAAAAAAGAGAGAAAGGTTTTCATAAATATTTTGAATTGAGAAATGGATATTAACCACATCAGATCACCTTACTGGAAGCGAAGGCTCTGTCTGGTGATATTAACAACAGCCTCTAGGAATTCCAAGCCCATGATCTTTAGACTATATCTCAGTAGTTTTATATATCACCAAGTGAAAACAGATCCTAATCAATGGAACTCTTGACTGAGTCTAAAAGAGATTAATGGCCTGACCAAGGATCTTCAAGGTATGATATGGAATGAGAGGACCATGAGTGAGGCAGCTAGAAGGTGGTTATAGCACACAAGGTAATAAAATGCCAGAGGCTGAGATGGAGAAGACGAAAATGCAGTCGTGAGATATAAAGAAGGTAACTAACCAGCTGGGGAAATAAGGAGAAATCACAGATTAGGGGAAAGCCCCTGGGAAGAAGGTAATTGCTTTGTTAAGAGAAACAACAACAGAGAGATGGATTTTGTTGGGAGGTGAAGACCACAGTTTGAACAAGTTGAACTTGAGAAATACTTAAGACATCCAAGCAGCGCTGTTCAAAAGGCAGCTGGTTAAATATATGTGCATTCAGGGGATAAAGGGCTTGGGAATCAGCGTACATGGGGTAGAAAAACCCACAGAAGTAAATGAGATCCTAGGGAGAATGTGGACTGACAGGCAAACAAGCTGGCGAACACAAATATAAGAATGGGTCAAGGAAGAGTCTGGAAAAGAAACTGAGAAGTGGCCAGAAATACAGAAGGGAAACCTGAAGAGACAGAATCAGAGGTGGTCAAGATTTATCAAAGGCAGCACAGAATCTAGGTAAAACGAGAACTTAAGTGTCCCCCGCATTTTACCCAAAAGAAATCACTTTGAAGCCTTGGAAGAATACACTCAGGGTGTGACTAAGTGGCAATCTGGACGCGCGGCAATGACTGAACGTAAGTGTCAACAGCTACAGGTGGTTATGTGTTACTGAGGCTTGGCCGCAAACGGGAGGAGAGAAATAGAAGGGCAGCAAGGGAAAGATGTAGGCTTGAGGAAAGGGTTCCTCATTTTTGAATGGGACACCGTTGAATGCACGGATCAGTGAGCGACTAGAGAGAGGAGGGCAGAAGTCAAAGTCAAAGGAGAGAGGAAAGATAACTGAAGGGTGCAAGTCGCCAACGTTCCCAAGGCAGAAGATTAAGAATACCTCACACCCCCACAGCGGTAGCTTACAGGACTGGAACTACCTCAGCTGTTTTTAGATCTGATCCAAATGTAATTTGAGTAGAGGTATTTTTTCTCACATTCTCCTGATGTTAAAATTTAACCAGCATTCATAACATGGTGAAATGGAAGAGCAAGCGTGTTCAAAGATCAACAGACTGTAACTCTGGAAAACTCTTTCAAAGCCAGCATAATTAAGGGCTTTGTGAGTTGATCTTCTTTTAAAATTTAGTTATTTTTAATTAAGTAACCCACTAGGTATCTTCTTCTCACTGCAGTTTTCTTGGGTTTTAGCATCTTTTATCTTCAGTAGCTGCCAGAAGGTGCTTTCACAAAGGCTCGGCAGTTGCAGAAGACAGAAAACTCATCTGGGATTTTCCCGCTGTAACTGACACATTCTTCTGATTAATAATACTTGTATGATGCTTTTTTTGTTAGGTAGTTTCCTTTATGCTTGAAAGATCCCCTGAGACTGGGCTGCTATTATTCCTCTTTTAAGATGCAGTCATTGTGCCTGGTCACCTGGTGAGGAGGGGCAGAGCCAGGGGTCAAGTCAAGGGCTCCTTTACCCCACCAAGGTGCCCCCGGACCTCCTCAGATGTCACTGGGCTGATCTGACCAGCTAACTGTGGCAAATGCCATATGCAACCTTTCCTGAGGCCAAAGGAAGCCTTCCTGCAGCTGAGATTTGTGTGGGGCGTCGTCTAGGCAAACACTACTCAAAGTGTGGTCCTCGCTCCATCAGCTTCACTAGGAGTGGCTCAGAAATGCAGGTTTCCAGGTTCCACCGCAGACCTCTGATGTGGGGTATGGTATCTATGCTTTAACATGCTCTGCATATGCTTCTGATATTCACTATGATTTCAGAACCACGACTTTAGAAAATTTACTTTAGAATGGCATTTCTCAAACAGTGTTCCATAGAAGACTAGTGTCCTGGGAACCAGTGGTGTTTCTGGGTGAGCCTGGCAAGGTCAAGTGAATTTGGGAAAAGCTGCGTCTTGAAGATGTAGAATGTATGTTAGTGTGTCAGTGGAACCTGTGTATTTGACCTAGTGAGGCCCAAACACCTTAGATTGTGGAGATTGTTTTGGCTAGGGAACTTGCCAGAGTTTCCAGGGGATACTGTTCTAGGCTGAAGTGACCTTAGGACAACTCAAGCACATCCTTCACTCCCTGTAAGAACGTGGAATGAGTACCTATCTGTGGTAGTGTTAGTTCTGAACTCTTAAAGTTCAAGTCTGCCATGAAGCTCTGATAGAGCTTCAAGGTAACACCAACAAGTACAATCAAGTAGGTGTCAACCGAGCTGAAACACACATTATATGGAATAAGTGCCTTTAATTCTAGAATTAGAATAGGCATTCCTGTATCTTCTTAAATGAGATTGGTTTCAGGATAGCATGACAATACCTTACAAAGCACATGACAAAGTGTTAAGGGGACATATGGATATCACTTATACATTCATGGATTTTCAATCACTTTGTGACCTTTTTTACTTTCTCATTTGGGGCTTTTTTCCCTTCATATCTGAAATGATTATAAAGTAGATTTCTGTGGGAATTTTAAAAACTCTGTCAAAACATTGTGGGATAAAGCCCTATCCACAAAAGTAGATATGAAAGCATACAAAATGCTCCACGTTTCATTGATTTTAGTGCCACTACTAAGTTAATCAATTCTTGCTCGTCTCATGATCATGATTAATCGTTTTTAAAGCTTGTGCAGAGGTAACAAAGTGTTACTTCTTAAACTAACATAAAGGGCAGTACGCTAATTGTAGGTATCTGTGAAGTAGGATAACCAGAGGTGAAGAATTAGGATTCCCGTCTGTATTCAGCTCCCTGCTCTGGGTTTTGCACTTGAGTGCTTTTTCTTTACTAATGCTCTCTTACCACTCTGAAGTCTGCTGACTGTACCTCTGCACAGTATGGAAGAAGGCAAATTTTCTAAGTTTGTGTTCTGCTAACTGTGGACATTTATTGTCCTATGAGTTACCTATCTTTGTAAATACCTGTGGCCCATCATCTCTTACTAATCATGGTAACGGGGAGGGAGACATCCAGGAGAGATGCTTATTTGTACTATGTTAGCCAATCTGTGAATGTAAAACCCACACTGTTGCCTTGTTATAACCCAATCTCCTACTAAGTGGAAAAATTATGTCTTGAATTCCATCCTAGCAGGTGGAGTTCAGCTAACCCCTGTCTGCTTTTTCATTGAACTCTAACTGTAATATGGTCCCATGGCATGGGCCCAAGGAGTGGTGAGGTGCCAGTGTGCGAAGGGCCCCTCAGTTTCTCCATTATTTCTAATCTAAGAGCCTTTTACTTACATGTGTACTGTATTTGCTTACAGACTGTAGATAGATATTATTCAAAACCTGGGTTTTATAAACACTTCCCCCCCCCCTCCAAAAAAAAAAAAAAAAAACAGAACACCTCATCCTCTGAAACAGCAGGTCTGAGGTTCAAGGCGGAAACACACTCAAAGCTCAAAGTCACTCTGTTTGGTGCCTACCTCAGGCCTGGCTTTTGGGCAATTACCTTCCCCTAGACCCACGCTCCAAAACTTTCCTATAAACAAGGGTCAACACCACCATCCTACATAGAACTCTCTTCTACAGAAAGACATTACCAAAAAGCCAATGCCCTGGCTAAAACCAAAAAAATGAGGTCTCAGGAAATAATAACCAGAAAAAGAAGCTGTGTATCCAGCCACCTAACATGTGTACCATTTCAGCCCAAGTCTCAGAATAGTGCAAGTGACAGAAAAGTGTGTTCTTTGCGACTCCACACCACAAACACAGTCCAGGCAAGGGACGGAGGGGTCTGGCACACATGTTTATCCCTCACTCCCCTGCTTCCTAAAGAGAACCTCATGGGCTCAGCCTGCTTGTGGATCTGAGCCCAGTTAATACTCTGGTTAAACCTGGAAGAAAACGGAAAATGATTTCTTCCAATTGTGAAGCACGAGGAGTATCCAATCTGTCAAATCTTCATCTAAAATGTTACTCATTTAGAATTATGAGAGGTCTCAACTATCAAACATAATTGTAGTTCAAGGATGATAATAGAATTTTTTAAAACAATGAAAATATTTCTTTCAACCCGAGCTGCTAGGCTTCTAGAGTCTAAAATGTCCATCTTCTTCTCCCCAATTTATACCTTTTCATGAACCACTGACATAAAACTGATTAAGATTCTCACTTACAGATGTCAGCCTAGACAAACTATCAAATCTCAGTTAAAAACCAGGCCCTTGGTGGCCAGCATGCAGCCCATGTTGAATGCACACTCACCCCCCAACTGTGCATGATACTAAAGCACTACAAGAGATGCTTAAGGAATTGAGGCAAACTGAGCAATGAAAACAGAAAGCTGAGAACAGAATGACCACCCACGTCTGAGGGCTTACACTGTTATGGACATATTTCATAGGTCCAAACTGCCAAAACACGGAATATCTATAAACAGCTTAGGCTACCTCAAACTTTAAAACACTATGATTGGAAACACTAGAATGAATACTCAATAATCCTTCACACCACCTTTTAACTCTGAGGTTACCATTATTAGTCTTAGCACAGGACTGAATGAAACTGCCCCTGAAGTTGAGAAGACATGCTTCAGGAATGGTTAGGAAAAAGGACAACGAGGCCAGACCTCTTTATCTAGAAGAGAACCCTGACAAAACAGTAGCAATACCTCTGTCATGCCAATGAATGAGATCATATTTGAGAGCCATCACTGCACTGATTTGAATGGCTTTTTTCTTTAAATTCCAAAAGAAGAAAACCACCTGATTGTGGTAGGCAGGATAATCACTCCCCTAAAGATGTCCATGGTTTTTCCCCAGAACTTGTGACGGTGTTACAAGTGTGATTAGATTAAGACCTTGAGGTAGGGGAGATTCTCTTGTATTGCCCCGATGGGCCCAATCTAATCTCAGAGAAGCCTTCCCAGCGGTCAGTGGGAATGCTCTGGGAGCCATGCCTGTGAAAGAAGGGTCAGAGCTGTGCTGCTGCCGCCTCTGAAGACTGAGAAAGAGGCCACTAGCCAAGGAATGCAGGCAGCCTCAGGAAGCTGGAAAAGGCCAAGAAATGGATTCTCCTTGAGAGCCTCTAGAAAAAAAAAAAAAGAGCATCCCTGCGGACACCTTGATTTTAATCCAATGACATCCACATTAGACTTCTAATGTACAGAGCTAAAGATAATAAGATTGTGTGGTTTTAAGCCAAAAGTTTGTGGTCGTTTGTTACAATAGCAGCATAAAACTAATACACTAACAGTCCTTTACATAATAGAATGAGACAATGTCCCCAAAGCAGGAAATGTCCCTAAAACAAACAGTTGCCTTTAAAGCTAAGGTGACACACCCAAGGTAATCAAAGAGAGGTTTTACAGATATCTACAGCAACAGGCTCAGGAAGTCTCGTTAAGAAAAATAAATTCTTTGGCAGGACAAAAACAGCTCAATATTTTGAAAGGAAAGCCTGTAGGACACTGGCTGGTGCACGGGCATGGAATGGAGAAAGACAACTTGAGAAAGGGTCTTCCACGTGGAACTTACGTCCAGGTTCTGCAGACAGTACCAGCAAAACGTGTGCTTGCAGTTCTTACACATCATCTGAGCACAGCCTTCATTGCGTTCGATATAGACCCGGCAAACTGGGCACTGCTTGATGGGGGCATCTGCATCCGTCCCAAAGAGGGCCCTAGAAACAGAGTGGATGAGAAATGGTACATGAGGATGGAGAATACTACCTGATTTTTTTTTAAAAGCTAGAATCACAAGGGTGAACACTGACCAGAGCTGTGGTAAGAGTGGGCAGAATATAATTAATAGTTAAATAATGTTCTTCTACACTCAATTTTCTGGTCATCAGTGGAATTCCTGGGGCTCCCAATGGGTAGGTTGTAAACTCTTTGTTATCTGTGCTTAATTCACCCCCAGGGAAAAGGGTGGGGAAACAGGAGAGACAGAGATTACTAGTTACTCAGATAACTCAAAACAAAAAAGAAGACCTTAATTCATTTATCTTTGGCTTTGAGTGAATTATATAATCGTATTTTCCACAGCTGACTGAACTCATTGTTTTGCAAAGTAGTATTTCATTCCCTGAGCACACACTGTCTGAATAAAAAGTGCAAGAAGTCTGTTCCACAGCAGAAAAACTAGCTCAGGATCTAATGGGGCATAGATGACCCATCTAATGATCTGTTCAGATAAACAAATGGAGGAGGTTGAGGGGAGTCAATAATCAGTACTTTAAAGTAAATGCCCAAAGTCATTGAAAAGCCTCCAAACAGATGGATAGGCCAATATGGGGTCACAGGCTGGAGGGACAGAAATTAAGAGGAGAGGAGGGGTGGGAGGGATGGCTAGGTGAGCCACAGTGCTGCATTGAACTTCAGCTGTTCATCAAAACCACACCTGGCACAGGGACGTCAACTTCAGGGTTGTGCCAACTGTGACAGAGCCGGGTACTCCCCAATAACCTTATATAGCAGTTACTACTTTAACTAGCTCCCCTCTTTTTTCTCAAAGACAGAAACATCCCGGAGGGCCTGAATGACTTGATGAGGTCACAGGGATGCCTAGTGACACTGTCAGAACTCAGTCCTTCTCCCTCTGGGGTCTTTACACTGTCCCGTGACTCCTGGGGACCTCCCTGCAGTGGCAGTGAAAATGTAGGGGGCACTGGCAAAGGGGCACAGGCCTGCCACATGCATTGGATGTGTTCGGTCTTGATTCAAGCACAGTGTCATAGCCAGGCAGCACCGCTGTTCCTGAGAACGGCTCTACACACTCTGAGGGCACTGGGTGGCTGAGCCCACCGGACTACAACACTGGCGTTTCTGTTCTGGCTGATGCAGAATGCCCATAGCCTCGAGCAAAGCAAGAGATCAAACAGAGAGATCTCGCACTCTGAGCCCTGCTGCTGCCATAAAAACTTTCCCTACTGAAAGGCACTGATTTCATTGCTTCTCATCATAACAAAATCTCCCCTTGGCACCATCTTTTCAAAGCATAAGGTATTGAGAGATAAGCTCTTTACCTCTGGTACCTCTGACTTTAGCACTGTACTCCACTGAAGGTTGTTTCTACACAGACGTGATTGGCACACCTCATGAGCTGGCAATTTAGTTAGGTAAGAAACTAATTTCTACACACTTTGCAAGGATAAAGAATGAGGTATGTCAATAGCCAGCAGGTATGGTACCCAAGCAAATCGCTGTGGACAAGCTATGACTTCCAACTGAGAACCAGAGGACCATGTGACTCTCTAACTAAAGAGAAATCCAAACTCATACAAACTCTAATTTCAGCAGTATCTGAACGACTCTCCAGGGAAAATAACTAAAATCCCCCTAGAGATGCTTTTGGGCTTACTCTTTGTTAGCAAAGTACTGCAGGGGAATAATGAATTGCTAAATTCCATCACAAGATAATTCCTTCTCCAAGCAACATATTTCATTTTTCTGAGAAAAGTCTGAATAATCGCAAACCCCACATTTTCCTCCTTACCCGTGTTCTGTTGGCAAGATGATGGGCTGACTGTCTCTGCAGGAGACCTCGGGATGCCAAGCGTCCTTGCAACATGAGCAGAACTTCAGGTGGCAGGAAGGGCACTCCACCAGCACAGGCTGTCCCGGGTCACCTGCTGCAACGGGGCACACTGTCTGACAGTCTGCGACAGGACACCATGTCCGGTGGGGGTCCAGGTGAACTTCTAAAGTGTAAAGATAGAAAATGCTATGGCCCATCTGTCTTTCATTCGAACTTGAGGCTTTCCCCTCTTCATGTAGTCTCTCGTGCAAGCTAATATTTACGGAAGTTTAGTACAACCAAGGGCGGTGATTTCTTCACAGTGAACCCAAACCGACAAGGTCACTCAGCCTTGCCACGTTTCTCAGAGGAGGTACTGACGGAATAGGCCATATTGCCCCTCTAAACAGATAAGCAGTGTTCTCGTTAAGCAAAATTTGCAACTCTTTTGGAATACTTCTCTCTTTGAAAGCACTCAAAATGTGTAAAAATCTCAAGTCCTCTCTACAATTATTTTGGGAACTATCTCGGAGGAAAGTGGACATGAAGTAGCTACCGAAGTGAAAGAAAAAAAAATTCACAAAAGATTACCTCCTTCCAGGCACTGAGACTACGTAGTGAGGTTTCCTCTGCTACTGAGAAAGAAACTATTTAAAAAAACAGGAAGAATCAAATAACTTAGGGGCCAAACAGTGTCTGGCATGGCTTAGCCAAAAAGTTAGAGTAGCTGCCAATTTGGATCTTGTGCCGCCCTACCCATACGGCACTTAGAGACCATTTGTGAAAAAGCCGCACACTGTAAAACAAAAGGTAGGAACTTTCACAGGCTGTAAAATGTCAGTTTTGTCTGGTATCTCATTGGCCAGATCCATGTGGCGTGAAGGAAAGAAAATAGGGTCCTGGGGGTGGGTGGCTGTCTCTCTGTTCAAAGCTTTACAGATCTTGTTCAGTTTTCCATTTGCTACACAATAACAGACCCCATGTTCTTGTCATGTAATATGACGTTTAAGGGAACATATCACGTGAAAAATGATGTGATTTGAGGGGTAAAATAGCTCTTTTTTCTCTGAACCAATGTACAGGGTGGAGTAAAAGTAGGTTTCTGGCTGTGAGTATGTGAAACACAGAGTTTATTCTTGTATTATTATTTATTAATTATTATATTAGTTGCTATATAAACAACTGTGAATCTACTTTCGCCCCACCCTGTATTTTGCAAAGTTTGAACTGATAAGGTTCTAGCTTTAAATCTCCTAAGGCCTGTGATTCTTCAAAATTTCCACTCAGGAGACAAAGAAACCCAAAGGGTGGTGCGGAAAAGGAAATGAAAGCACTAAGTGTGAGCTTAGCTTTAAAGGCAATAATTTCTCAAATTCAGTATCGAGGGACAAAGTCTGAAATGTTCCAGTCAGCGCTGCCTCCATTAATGTTTCACCCAGAAAATGTAACAATTGGAGCTATGACTATAGGTTTTTATTCAAAAAAAAGCAGCCTTAAGCATATTTTCTTCTTTAATTCTGGGGGACAAGAACTGCAGAATGATGGGCCAAATGTAATCAGAAAAGGGAAACCGATGATTCATAGATCCTCAGACCCTAAGAGAGATGGACCATCGAAGATCCCTAAGACTTTGGGACAGGCTGGTTAGACCGTCAAGGGGAGAGTGACACACACATGCAAGGTCACTCAGCTTTGCCACGTTTTCCTTGCATTTCCAAACCAATTATGTTTTCATCCAAACTCTTATGACTGTTTCAACTACTAAGCCCAAAGAAATGAAGGCTGGTATATAACTTAGTGCTAAGGACTCCCAGGTCAAATATCTATTTATTATCCATTCTAAATTACAGGTCTTTCAAAGTGTGACGATAAAGGTAAGTCTGTAGGTTAGAAGCATGGATAAGCAGCCAACCTACACATGGTTGTGATGTGAAAGCTTCCCCACTTTTGTCCAAATGATGCAAATGAGAGAGAGAGAGATTTACAGCTGTAATAAAGCAGTCCAACTTTACCAGGAGCTAAATGAGCAGGGGGAGAGTCACGGGAGTTTATTTGGAAATAGCAGTCAATGGCCTGGTCACAGATTATGATGATAAAGGCTAAGTGTGATGAGAAGCCATTGAAGGGGAGGGTCATGGTATGATTCTCATTTTCTGAACATTACGCTGGCTATTGTAGGAAGAATAGATGGTAACGGCACAAAGTAGCAGCACAGAGGTCTATTAGGGGGCTATTGTAGGCTCCACCCCGAGGTGCTTACACGGGATGATATGGTAGAAGTGGAAGTACTGAAAATCTGGAGCATATTTGGAAGGCAAAATTGTCAAGACTTTCCGGTAGAGATGCAGCTGGATAGTCATCCCAGCTGACAGACATTGACTAGAAATAAGCCTGGAACATAGTAAATGTCATTGAATAAATGAAAGGAGCTACATGACAGAATAATAAAAATTTGTATCTGCAGATAAATTCCTTTGGTAATAAAAGATAATGGAAGCATTAATGCTAAGGTTCCATATTGTTCTGCCCTTTATTTAAATATTTCCTGAGAACAGAAACAACTACCCAGACAGAAATTTTTTTTTTTAAGAGCATCTTGGAGTCTCCTGGAGAAGAGCTTTTCTGAATGGAACAAGAATCCAGACATTCAAGTCAGGCCAGGTCACACAGAAAAGGCGTTTGTCCTTGAGATTACCCTTCAGCCCCACCCCCAGAGCGGCAGTTACAAGTCAATAGAAACTAAAAGAGTTGTTTTATTTTTGTTAATTATTATAATTCTAACATGCCATTAATAGCACAATTTTGCTTTCTATACCCCAGGTAATTGTGTTCCACAGAAGAGGCCTACAGGCCAGGTTAGTAGAAAAGGAAAAAATGCTGCAGGGGCATCAGACATTGGCAGTCCTGGCAGCTAACAAGAGTTCACAGATCACAAGTCAAACAGGAACAGACTGCTGGTCACCAGCTGGTGGCCAGATCACTGAGCACGTGCAAGAGCTGTCTTCTCCCCACTCTCACCTCCATGCCGACAATCTGAGAGGAGACTGAGGGGAACGGGAGTCCCACTGGATTAACGGGGGATGTTCAAAACACTTCTTATTACTGTCAAGGTGAATTCAATTCTACCTCCTGGGGGCTTTTGGCCTAGCAAACAAAATGCACGCTTATCTAAAGCATATAAGGTCTAGTTTCTTCCCCCTTCAAATTTATTTTCCAAAGCTGGGGGGGAAATGAACATTAATAATGCATATTTAACTCATTTCTTCTGCATTGGCAATGATGAAAGCTTCGTGCTGCTTTGAGATGGGGAAAGGTTCAGAAATCTAGAAAAAGGGAAACCAGGAGTCTGTGTGAATCAGCCCCCAACGAGCAGTGCCCAAAACACTTTAAGATGAACACGATTTAAAAGTGATTAGATGTAACATACTTACATCAGGGATAGACAAATTCAGAGACTTGCACTGGAATGCACTTATGAAAATGAGAATTGATTACTGAAGTAAAGCCCAGTGACTATTTGATCTTAAGACTCTGCTTGTTCATGTAATATTTGCAAGGCAAAAAATGCTATTTAAACTATTTTATACTTCTGTAATCTGACAATTATTGGGAAGTAGAAACATGCTAAGAAAATAAAACTGCCATGAGACCTAAAGACCATATCTGACATCAATGAGCGTTTGCAGTTTTCAAAAACTGAACTCCAGGACCCTTGCTCTTCCCACCTGGAACTATCAGCATCACTTATGCGGGACTTGCTTCTTACTCTGTAGTATATTCTCTCACCTCACATGAGTGGTTTCCTGCCATCTTCTACCCTTGTGAGGCTGCGCCCAAAATGACAGCGCATGATATCACTTTATTATTGTATTTTTCTTATTGCACCCAAGCTAATTTAATTACCCGCTGAAATAAATCAAACTGTTTTAACTTTTACGACCCACTGCATTTTTAATTACGCCAAAGTTAATTTGCTTTCTGATATCTCAAAGAACTATGGTCTTCTGAAGGCACTTAAAATGCAATTAAATTAAGCTGATCAGAATTAACATCTGCTACAGGAAATACACTCAAACAGAGGCGGCCATGGGCAGAGGGATTGTTGAAGAGAACCACAGAATTTCAAACCTGGAAACAACCCTTTAGCTTAGCTAGTCTAACACTGTCGTATCAGTACCCACAGAAGTCAGAAGTCTGCACAATGGGGTTAGTGTTGGAATCAGGCCTTTATTACCCCTAGAAAACCATTCTCTATGTCAAAATATAATCATGCTACTAAATGGAGTTTAATTTCCACCATCACCGTGGGCATATTTTCTCTTCAAAGCAGCAACTTTGAATGCTTCCTCTCAGCAAGTCATGATCTCCTTGGGGTGGTTAGAGAAAGTGGATTCACGCCTATAGAAAAGCATACTGTAGGGAGAAAACGGACGTGATGAGCTGCTGTGAAGGAACTGGTACTGATTATGGCGTTGCTATATAAGTCGAGAATCTAGGACAACAAGGATGAAAATATGCTGACAAAGAGAACTATACCTGAAGGTCAAAGGCCTAGACAATGTCAAGACAATAGGAATCTGGCAGAATTTCACAACGAAAGAAAAATGCAAAAAAAGGCACAGTGTTTTATAGGAGACCTTCTAAGAAAATCTGCACAAAAATCATATGGTTGAGTCACAGGACATGGAATAGTATCTGGAAAATAGTGGATAATAGTAAACCATGTTAAGTAATAAAATAAAACATTTTATTGAGGAAAAAAAAGAAAACAGAATATTGTGCTATACGCTCAGTCCAAAGTATGAGCTCGATTCTGGAAGATGCTTTCTTAGTTTAGTTCAGAAAATGGGAAAAAGTAAGATTTAGCGGTGGTAATGATTCATAACAGCAACAATAGCAATAATAGCAGCGATGATTTACTGAACGCACACTGTGGCTGGCACACAAATATTTACCCACCCTTCACAACGGCCCTGTGATAATCATCCCATTTTAACCCCTTTCAGAGGTGAGGAAATGGAAGTACACACAGGAAGTAGCGAACACTTGACATCGTGCCTCTTATTCCAGTCCCCTGTAGAAATTTGATCCTACACGCTGAGAAATGTCCTCTCTCGCAGACATTTGAGTTTTTCAGAGGAGAACTGAAGCATCGAGAGGGCACTGTTTTAGACTTAAAACTGATCAGCAAGAAAGCACTGGGTGGGGGAGGAGGCATAGAGCTGAGGAGAAAGTGTTATCATCTGAGAGCACAGAACAGCTTAGGAAGGAAACCTCAATCATTCACTTTCCACGAAACACCAGAAAGGCAGGCTCAAAAAAGAAAACACATGTGCACACACACACACACACACACGCACACACACACTCAATAAGAACAGGCTTTTGATCAGCACCTATGAGAAGGATGATCGCTAGTAAGAGATAAGAGGTGTTTAAAAAAAACAAAACAAGACCCTCCACTACTGGTAAGGTCATTAAGAATCACAATCTTACCAAAAAAAAAAAAAAAAAAATCACCAGAAGACACCAAATACCTACACAGGGAGCCCTGGGGAGACAAAACCCTACTGACTGGACACAAAAAATGGGGTGGGAACATTTCACCAAAGACAAATAAAAGAGTGAGATGAAACTCGAAGAGCCATATCATAAATGTTAAGACTTAAAATGAAAGGAGACTTGTTAAAATAGTGAGGGAAAAAAAAGGCTTTCAAAGAAAGACGAAACCAGCATGTGGAACTGCAATTAGCCCTTAGTGCATGACAAATGCTCGCTGCGTAAGAAGTCGATGTTGAATACCTAAGTGAACATGGCGGGACTAGCAGATGACAGGAGAAGAAATTCCTATTTTACTTTATTCCCTTCTGTATGAAGAAGAATGCCGTGGCACTTAAAACATTCCTATGTGTTTCTAACCACAGTGGGATTATACAACTAGCCAGGAACAGACACGTTACCCTACCAAGGAACTGAAGCGACTTACAGTTAAGGTAAGTAAAATAGGGTCCCCCCAACAGAAAAAGCGAGTAAGGACTAGAGATGGATAATCTTAACCCAATTTTTGAAAAAATTGTTTTGAAAAAGTAGATTCTGGAAATAAGAGTAAAAAAAAAAATTCTAGCATTAATCATCAGGCACGCGCTTTGAGAACCAGGAGAAAGGAAAGCAGTGATCACTAACACATGGCAGACGTAATATCCCCTTTTCTTTGTGAGTATTGGGAGACTGACTCAGAAAGGGTAAGCCACGCAGACAGCAGTAGCCAGATGGATGCAAAGTGCATTCAGTGAATAACCAATCAATTCCAAATGATGTTTCTCTGTTTTGTATAAACAGGGATGACTTGGACCCATTCCTACTCAATAGATTTTTTTCCTCACAGAGACTCAGATGAAAACAAGGACACAAGGGCAGGCTAATCACATATGTAACATAAAACAGAGGATAACTTCAAAAACACTGGAGGACAAACTAAAAACTGAGCAGAGAACCTGGCAGTCAGTACGAATCGGACAAAACTAACAATAACTTTTATAACTAAGATACAAGGCAGCCACTGCACTGCCTCTGCATTTCGTCAGAGCAGGTCTCTCCAGTCCTACCTCGGGGCCCAGCCAATGAGTTTCACTTTCTGCTACTTGCTCATTTCACTCATTCACAATATTGGTATTTATTGCATCCCAAGATCCTCTCCAAAACAGTTTCACATAAAATGTTTTCGTGGCACAGACCTCACAGTCACCTAGCTAGTAAGTCTTGAGTTTGAGGTAAATGTGAAGTCTACTATGTAACAATGAGGTATACAACGTAAAGTACCCCAGTCAAGTAAATTCCATTATGTAACAGTGTATTAGCACAAATTTACCCTTACTTGAAATGTCTATTTTCTAATATAATTATTTGTAATGAATGATAACAAGGAATTACATGATTACAAATTCCCTACCAAAATCACCTAAGATCAAAATGTCTCTGGATCTCAGATTCCTTTATTGTAAAACAAAGGAGATGAATCAAATGGTCACAGGACTTAACATACGTACTTACAAATTTAACATACTTCCATACTTCCAATAATTAAAATGTCTACTTAAATTTATAATTAAATTACAGAGTTTTACAATTTGACAGTTCCTCTAAAACTAAACACAGAATTACCACATGGCCCAGAAATTCCACTCATAGCTATATACTCGAAGGAATTGAAAGAGAGGGTTCAAGCAGATGCTTGTACCCCAATGTTCACTGCAGTGTTATTCACAACAGCCAAAATGTGTAAACAACCCAAGTGTCCATCAACAATGGACGGGTAAGCAAAGCGTGTATGTCCACACAATGGACTGTTATTCAGCCACAAAATGAAATGAAGTTCTAACACATGCTTATCTAACAACATAGATGAACCTTCAAAACATTATACTGAGCAAAGTAAGCCATCCTAAAATGAGTGAAATAGTAAACTTTGCATTATACATGTTTACTAATAAAGTAAGTAAATAAAAATTTACTTAATAAATTACTTACTAATAAAAATTTATATAATTTAAAAGTTTTTGACAGATGAGGAAACTTAGACAATGTGATCCTAGGCAAGTTTCAACCCCTCCAATTTTAGGTTTCTGTATCTATAGAAAAGGAATAATAAAATCAATTGTCAATTCATGGGAATCTATCACAGGGCATCTGCATAGAACCTGTGGAAAAAAATAAATTCCCTGTATGAGTAAGCCTATGTGATCACCTTACAATGCATAAAAGCAGAGATATGCAAGGCCACCTGGCCTTGCATATAAAGGACAGTCTGGCTCTGAAGCCTGCTCAACTTGACTGTAACAGATCGAATACATTATCGTATCTTATGAAGAAATAAGCCGATCACAAGTAGAGATGAACACTACAAGAACATTAAAAAGTTCCAGTCACAAAGTAAACTGTCAGAGTCTTGGCCAATGATTTTTCATGTGTACCTTACCTATAGCAAGACTATTCCTACTGTAAAGATGGATGTGGCAGTGAAATGCATGTTACTAAGTGAAAGAAGCCAATCCGAGAAGGCTACATAGTGTATCTATAATGGTGTCTACATATCATTATAAACTTGCTCAAACCCATAGAATGTACAACATCAAAAAATAAAAAGTAGATGTGGTCAATTAGCTTCCAGGTTCTAATCCCACTAACAAACAGACAATCATAATATCTATTTCAATATCAGGGTATTTCCTGTTATGATTATCTCATCTAAGAAAAAAGGGAATAGAAGATCACTGAGTATATTTTATTGTAAAAGATGCTACTCTGAAGTTATAAGTATTTTTATTACCAACAGCTGTTAACCTTTTGAACACTAAATACAGGAAGCACCCACAGGAAGTGCTTTACAAGCATTAATTCACCTAATCCTCGTCCCAACCCCACGGCACAGAGACTGTCATTATCCCCGTTTTACAGAATAGGAAACTGAGGCGCAGAAAGTAAGGAACTTGCCCAACATCAAATGGCTAGTAAGTGCTCAAGCCTGCATTCCCACCCAGGCTCTTAGCCACTGCTCTTTTAATTAAACTGAAACTTTAATATTTATCCATGAGAACCACCTACAGAAAGCTGTGATTCCCGGTACTATTAGAATTTGTGTAATTACAAAAGGCATTTTAGCCAGTATGTCCCTGAAATGTAAACCATGAGGAACGAGGCCTAAGAGAAGGGGCAGCAGAGCGGGTGTGGAGGGGGGCGGGTGGACATGGGAGAGGAGAGGTGTGCGGGGTGAGGGAACACTGTGCCAGGCTGAGCTCTGGTTGCTAAGGAGGGCTGGTGAGTTTACGGGTCCCACCATTCAAGGAGCTTGAAAGTCTAGCTCCTTTGACATTCTCCTTTCAAAAGGTCCAAAGTCATGGTGCTCACCAGCAACCACAGCCACCCACAGGTGAATACCTAGTCTTTGGCTTTCTCCAATAAATCTGCTCCTGATGTTACAATGCTCAATCTAATCAGCCTGGGCAGACGGATTAGGGTGGGCCAATATAAACTGCATCACTGATTCCTCTAGTTAGCTCAGCATCCACAGGACAAAATTCATCAGGCTATATTTTTGTCATGAAACCTAAAACTCACCTGACTTCAGTGCTTCTGATTCTATGTTCAACAACATTCTACTTCCTAGCCTTCTATTTGCAACTTCAAGGAATCTACTACAAGAATTTTTTAGTAAATTCCACTTTAATCTATCAATATTATAAACTTAGTTAAATGATCCACCCATGACAGATGAATCTGCCTTTGGCTTGCTGGAAAAAATAAGCCTATGAGACTGAGCCCGACCTCGATCCTTGGTAATGAAAGCCATCTTGTGACTCCCCTGCAGGTACGTACTCACCCTCTTAGCCCCTTGTGCTCTGCACAGCTCTTTCTTCTTTCACGTAAGAATTATATGTCAGGGTGTTGCAAAAATTAAGTGGAATGCAGGTAATTGTGCTTTCTAAACTTACTGGCATGTGATGACTGTCCATCACCACCCCCCACCCCTGCTCATCTGTAGCCTTTATTAATTCAGACTGAAAAGTCGGCAACCAGAAAACTGCATGTTCAGGCCACGATAGTTTATTTTATATACTCAGTGAGACTACACCAGTTCTAAAAGGCCTGGGGGAAATAATTTTTTTCCCCAGTTCTCAGACACAAAGAAGCAGACCATTTAGTTCAAGAACATATTAGGGTGTGACAGGAGGAAAAGGCTCCTAAAAAAGATCTATGAGAAGCCAAAAGAAGTTAAAAATACAATTCCTACAGACCAAAAGGTGGGATAACTAGGAAAGCTACATTAAAAAAAAAGAAACAAAAGAAAAGAAAAGCTACATAAATTACCCCAAATCCAAAGTCAGAATGAAAATTAGTCCAAAACATTGTATATCTCATTCAAATGATACACTCAGCCATCACTATGATGATAACGTTAAAACCAGAAGAACAAATGGTAAATATTACATAACAAGCAGTAAAAATGTTGGGGCTGATTAACGTTTTAAGAGTGATCTCCATGAGCACGAAAACGCAAAGTAAAACCCATTCTGAGGACAGCTTTTCCTTGTGCTAGCATTGTTATTGTGAAACTTTCCAACTGTTACAGAACCTCTCACACGAGCCAAGTGAAAAATGCAAAACAACCGACATAAGGAAAGTCCTCTTTCCTGCTAGTCTGTATTTTTTCTGGGTGGGGCTGAGACCACGGACATTGTGTGTTGCAATTATAGTTTTCCCCTGTCTGCGCACCCTTGTGGCTTTGTTGACAGCCCACAGTGGCCTTAATCTTGCACGCAGGTCGGGGGACAGATGCCACATGTAAAGCCACAGTCAGCACTGGGGTAAAAAGGAGAGTGCATACATACCTCGTTCAAATTTTAACCGCTGATAAAGCTGAAACTGATCCACAGGTACCAAACAGGCAATCTGAAACCAGACACATTATGAGGATGAGATTTCAGTCAATAGAAGGCCTGAGCCACCAGCCTTTTATGATCTCTCCTTGTTTGGCTTACTTCATCTTCTCTACACGAGTTGTTTGCAAAGCTCTTTGTCTGCACTGTTCAAGTGGTAACACGGGCACAATACCCAGCTCATCCCCAATCGTCTGCCACAGCTAGGAACCGTTCAAGGCATGGGTACAGAACGCACTGATCACCTTCCATTCTTTGATCAGTGGCTAGTAGGACCAGACAATGAAATTTTTGAACTTCACAAGTTATTAATTTGTGAGCATATATGAAAGATGCTTTTTTTCTCTCTTGATTCATTTGAGACATTTTAAAAAGATTATAGTTCTAGCTTTAGAGTCCTTACATACTAAGGTCAGGTACGTAGATAGTGCCTCCGGATTTAGGAAAACTTCATTTGTCACTTAGGGAATGGCACCTTCTAAGCAAAGTAAGAATCATTATCTTCTGACAAAAGTCACTTCAAGGGGCCCTTAGTTACCAGGCACAACCACCCATGTACTGAGAGAAAAATGCCTCAGATATTTCTGGTGGCTAGACTTCCATTTCCGCTTTGGATGGCAATGTGAACCCAAGGTACATAAACAACAATTCATACCTAACCAAATGACATTTCAGATTGATCATTTTAAAGCTGCATTTCGAAGTCTGATGCAGGCAAAGCTAACTGCTCTTAAACTGGCATTTGAAAAAATAATAATTCCATTGGTGTCAACATGTAAGTACACTGACAGTGTTTAACAGATTTACAAGCAGGAAAAATGAAAGAATTTGATATTAGGCTTCCAGACATTCAGCAAGTTGACACAGGACACACCTTGGTAATTTTGACTCGTAAAACATTGCACTTCTTTTTGGTATAAAACATATCTAGGGTGGAAGTTGTTGCAACTAAGGGAAAGCACTAGGTGTGCTTTGAGAAAACTGGAGTAAAAGAAAACTAAGGCAGCTAACGTTGTACTTAACAAATATGATACATTTTAAAAGGCATTCAAAATCTAATCCTCCTCCTCACACCAAAAAATTTTATTTTGCAGATGAATTAAGTTAGTTAAATGTATGAAGAACCACAAAACAGGCAAGTTCTGTCTATTTCAAGTAAAGTGTAGTAAAACATAAATTTAATTTAATGATAACCTTTCTCTCTAGCTGGGAGGAACATGATGCATTTTCATCTGGCACCTTATAGAAAAAAACCTCCTTAACGATCACTTATAAAAATTATGGTTAATTTTATGTTATGTGTATTTTATCATAATTTTTTAAAAGTATGGTTAGAAGTTTATTCTACTGAAAGCCAGTTTTGTTTCATCTGTCACACTACCTGGACATCTTTCCTACAAGACAAAGGCCCCCTCAAATGAAATACACCTGGAGACAGAAGGCGCCAGCCAGTGAAGCTATGGGGAGCATTAAGGACTCAGAGCTCAGGTCGGGACTTAGTCACTGGTTCATTTCGGGTGGAGGACAAATAATCTAATACTGCTTCCACTTCTGGGTCAAGGTGACTTGGAAGAAAATATCATCTGGGCCCAAGAGACCTTAGTGATGATATATCAATTTTTAACATCCTGCCCCCCCCCAAAAAAAAAGCTATTTGAAGTTATTGTACTTTATGGGACAGTTCTGTACTCTTCTTATACCATCTAAAATTGTTTCTGGACAGATGAAGACTTTCTTCAAACCCCTCAAAATCAACCCCTAAAAAATTCTGATGTTTTTCAACGACAAGCAATTTATATAACAGCTAAGTCAAATACAGTTTATAAAAGACAAAGCAAGCCTTGGCTGGTGTGGCTCAGTGGATTGAGTGCTGGCCTGCGAACCAAAAGGTCACCAGTTCGATTCAGGGCACATGCCGGGGTTGCGGGCCAGGTGGTGGTTCTGGTGGGGAGCATGAGAGAGGCAACCGGTCAAAGTTTCCCTCACACATCCATGTTTCTCTTCCTCTTTCTCCCCCCTTACTCTCTCTCTAAAAAATACATTAAATCTTTTCTAAAAAGACAAAGCAAACAGAAGATAAACAAACACACACGAAATGCTAACATGAGCAATGACAGAGACCGATGCAGTAAAAAGTCAACAGTGCAGGCGGATGTTGAATGTTAAATTTTCATCAGATGACATATTACTGCCAACAGGAAGGTCAGAGGTCTCCAATAATTTTTTGCCTTCCACTCTACTTCGAATCTCCTACTTATTATTATTTTTTAGGTGAAAGGTTTGTATAGAATTAAGACTTAATAAGGTAAATCAATTTTTCTATTGAAATCTGTGATCACAAAACGTTAGGTCTACCACTGTCCACCCTGTTCGATACTTCTGGAATAAAGATAAGCCCCTCAAGGGACCGTTCTCTTCCCCACCCCCACCACTTAGACCTGCAACCTCTCCAAGTCATCACAGAGACTTGTTGGCAGCCTACTTATGGGTGAAGCACTGCCTGGGTGCCTGGGGGTACAAATGAGCAAGGGGACACAGAAGCTGCCCTCCAAAAACTGAAATTCCTGGGGAGGTAATAAATAGGCATAAGTTACAAAAAAAAGATCTGCTTTTTGATCTTATCATTTGTTGGATTTCACAGATTACAGATAATTTTCTGAAATGTTGCTATCAAAAGCTGAATTGCATTTTAAAAAAAGATGAGCAAAAGTATTAAATTCCCATTCCACTGCCCTTTGGACTAAGTCACTGTTGCTCCAGGTCTTTCGCAATGACAAAACTTAAACAAATGCTTTAGGACGGTTTTGAAGGCTAAAGCAAGCAACAGGTTAAGGTCTGACTCCTTAAAAAAAAATTGCAAGGAATCAGAAGGGGCTCCAAAATTCATTGTGAAAATGAAAATCCCAGAGAATAAGAGATTATATAAAAGAGGGGCCTTATGGTATATAATTATCCTCTTCCTGCCAACAAAGAAATTCCAAATCATTCAAAATCAGGACAGAATGTTCCTTTTTAACTTTTTTTATTTTGAAATAATTTGAAGCTCACAAAAAGCTGCAACAATTATATGGAGTTCCTAAATGCCTTCCCCCAACTTCTCCTAATGTTAACACCTTATATAACCATAGTTACTAAAATAATGAAATTTTCATTAATACAAAATAATTAAGCAAACCTCAGGCCTTATTCAAATTTCACAAATTGACCCACAAGGACATTCACAAAATGTCCTTCTTTTCACTCCAGACCCAGTTCAGGACATCACCTGGTGTTCAGTTTCTTTGTCTCCTTAGTTTAATATGGGCCAGTTCCTCATTCTGTGTTTGCCTTTCATGACCTTGACATGTTTAAAGAGTTCAGTCCAGTTATTTCATACAGTGCTCTCCATTTTGGGTCTGTCTGATGTTTTCTCATGATTAGATTGAGATTGTACATTTTTGGCAAGAACATCACAGAAGTGAAACTGGGCCATCAGGAGGTAAATGATGACAACCTCTCATTACTGGTTAACTTTCTAACTTGGTTGAGGTAGTACCTGCCAGGTTGCTCCACCCTTTGTAATCTTGTAGGGAGATATTTGGAGATTCTGCAAATATCCTGTTTCTCATCATACCTTTGCCCACTAGTGTTTGTATCCACTGAAAATTCTTGCCCACTCTGATTATTATTATGTCATTCACTTAATGATGATTTTCTATATCCATCTCTATTTGTTCATTAGAATTCTACTGTAAGGAAAGGCTGTCTCTTGTTTCCCATTTACTCGCTTACTCATTTTTTTTTATTTAGGTTGATGTGCACCACTGACATTTATTGTACTTACTGGGTTCTAATCCACTACTAACCAAATCCATCTTCAAGCAGTAGAAACAAAGATATTTAAATATCCTCTCAACTATCAAGAGACTGCTTCCCTCAGATTAACTACTAAAAAATCTTGAACTTAAAGTTATATTTTGCTATTTCTCCTTTGAAATTTGTGCTAATCTACCTGTTAAACAAAAATTTCTATCACCTCCCATCCAAGCACGAAAGACGTTTCTTCCTCATCATTCCAGAAATTCTTTCCAAAAAAAAAGAAAAGAGAATTCAAAGAGAAAATAAATTCAGTTTCATTTTAATAAAAGAATAGCAATAATATCAGAACAATAACAACAAAAATTTACTAACTCCCTATAATCACATTTCTTCTTCTGGTAAAAATGAAGCTGGGAAAGAGGGGTGGGGGCTGGGTGGAGGTGGCCAAAGAGGGGAAAAATTGGGGACATCTATAATAGTGTCAACAATTAAAATGAAGTTAAAAATAAACTTGGGGCCTTGGCCAGTGTGCCTCAGTTGGTTACAGCATCACCCTGTGGACCAAAAGGTTGAAGGTTCAATTCCCAGTCAGGGCACATGCCTGAGTTATGGGTTCAATCCCTGGTTGGGGCACACGTGAGAAGGCAACCAGTTCATGTTTCTCCCTCACAATGATCTTTCTCTCTCTCTCTCTCTCTCTCTCCCCACTTACCCTCTCTATAAAAAGAAAAAAAAAAGGCAATAAAAAAATGTCCTTGGATAAGGATAAAAATAAATGAACCTGGGGATACTTATTAAGCACCCAGTTAATACTCTGCTGAATATCTCCACTTTCCATTCACCTCTTCTTATAGTGGAGCATAACCAGGGCAGTTAGAATACAAGATCTGTCCGGAAAGTATCCAGCTGTGTGCTATGAAAAGGAGACATTCATTGAAGAAGATACAAGGTACAGGAAACACTGTACATAGGACAATGACACCTTGGTCCCTCTCGGAGTAGGCACCTTGGGACCTCACACAGTTCTCCTAATCACCATCAGCTGCTCCATCGTATTTTCCTGAATCTCATCAACAGTTTGAAATCTCTTCCATTTCAAAGATGATTTTAGTTTTGGGAAAAGCCAGAAATTGCAGGGCACCAAATCTGGGCTGTATGGGGGTCTAAGTCACCTGGGTGATTTGATGTTTTGCAAAAAAACTCTTTGCAACAAGACATGATGCACGAGCAGGTGTGTTGTCGTGATGAAGCTGCCAATCACCAGGTGCCCAGAGCCGCAGCCTTCTGAATCATCTGAATAGTTTCCCCAGAGCAATGTTCAAGCCTCACGCAAAATCTGATGCACATTCGTCGCTCTACTCTCTCAGTCATTTTTAATGCAATAGCCACACAGTGCACACGCTCACTCAACAGCATCTACTGCCCTCACTGACTAGTACAGTGAAGTCATCATTGTTCACACATGCGCATTCCAGTCCTCTCTCCTTGGCTGCCAGATTACACTGATGTCACACAAGCCATTCTCATTATATTAACAGTGGTTGGATTTTTTCCGGACAAATCTTGTATACCTGTGTGTGCCAGGTGTTTTAAGTGTTATATATAACAGTAAATTGGATACATTCACAAGTGAGAAGAAATGAAAAGTGAGGCATACCCTGTTTACCATTGTTAACTATGACCATAACATATGAGTAAGCCTCTCTACCTTCCATGAAACTAGCCCAACCCGGGCTGGTGTGGCTCAGTTGGTTGGAGCATTGTCCCATAACCAAAAGGTTCCAGGTTCGATTCCCAGTCAGGGCACATACCTAGGTTGTGGGTTGATCTCCAGTCTGGGTGTGCATGGGAGGCAACCAACTGATGGTACTCTCTCCCATCAGTGTTTCTCTCCCTTCCTCTCTCTCTAAAAGCAATGAAAAATGTCCTCAGGTGAGGAGAAAAAGAAAACCTAGCCCTGCAGAAACCAAAGAAATAAAGGAGGCAGACAGTGGAACCTGCTTGCTACAGAAGCATTTATTCTGAAAGTGGTATGTGTTCCCATAAGAAATACTGATAAATACAGCATATATTTCTTTTTTGTTAGGAAAATGAAATGGTTAATACAGAAGCTAGGGATTGACCTCATGTAAATATTACCCCTCAGGTCTGGAAAGCCAAGACAGAAAGCGGGGAGGGGGGGAGGGAAGCCCAGACTTTACTCAGGTTTGGCCCTTTAAATCACACCTCTGTTACAGTGACTTTCAAAAATTAATAAAAAACCAGGCTGGGCATGAAATACAACAGATCACTATATCTGCAGATGGAACGGCCTCTAGTAGATTGTTACAGCATGTCAAGGTTCTGGCAGATCTTGAGAGGCGCTATGACTTGCAAAAATGCTGGCAAGAGAAACAGCACTAGTCTCACAGATCAGCGCCTTATCACAACACTACAGAAACTAAGAATGTGTCCTATCTCAGCGCAGAAAATGAGAACTTCATTTCCTAACCGAAAAAGAAAAATGGCACATTCACCTGAGTATAGTAAACCAAGTTCGTCTCCCTACCTACATACTACGCATCAAATCCTGGCCGAATAATCACGAGAACGTCATTGCCTGAGAGCCAGATGGCAGGGCCACTGGGAAAGTGAAGGATGGGGGATCCAGAGCCAGGAATCTTTTCACAGTTCCCTGCAGAGGGCTGCACTTGCTGTTCTTTTTCCGCCCCTTCTACAGGGGCGTCAGTGCGGCTTCGCACAAACTTCGCCTGCCTTTTCTCCCTCAGCTCCTTTTGGGTAAGGGGACGTGCCGGTGTGCACACCCCTGTGACATGTCCAAGCCACTGCTGCTTAGTCTTCTTACATCCGCCTTTAGTTAAAGAAGATGCTTAGAAACATTATTCTCCAATTATCTGCAGTTTTTAAACAGATTTTTAAAAATGTTCTAGAACAAGATTCAGCTAAGACCTTTGAAGAAGTTCTGGCATACGAGAGTCCTTATTCTTTCCACTTCAAAGTTTCACTCTTCCCCAGCCAATATATGTTGCAGCTGAAGGTTATCAGCATAGAAAGACTCAACCCCTTCCCATGCAGACCCTGAACAACAGTAACAGGAAGACGACCACTTGCCTGGTCCTCCTCCTCTCTCCTCTGCCCCAGCTTTGCACGGTGATGATGGGAAGAAGGAGCGGGAAGATACGGCAAGTGGAGGCAGTGCTAATGGGTGATTTAGGGGGACTGCTTGGATCTCTGTAATTCCAGCGGCCTTTACCAAAGCCCCCTCAATGAACACGCAAATGAGTAAAAACTGGGTATATTCTGCGAATGCAGCTTCAAATTCCCTAGTCCCGCACCCCCACCCCCTAACATCCACCTCTCCTAATCTTCCACAGTGCCCCATCCTAAACCCCTCCCTATAGAATTCTGCAGCCCCATTCTTGGCAAGACCAGCTGCACCCATTCTTCCTCTGGTGCAAGCTGTGGCACTAGCAGTAAAAGGCAGGCCGGTCACTTCCATGCCCCAGGGCTTGAAAGGTCAATTAGTGGGTGAGATGCTGCTCCTTACTTTCCACCGTTCAGTTTCTCAGGCCTCATCAGGGTAGGTACTACTCAAATGAGTCATGTGCTCAGCACTCAAAGTTTACATGACCCAGACCAATGGTTCAGGCTCTCCCAGCAAGTGATGATACGCTCCTTTCCTAACACTGTAAGGGAGCTGCTTAAAGTAGTCATCACCTTTTTAACAAGGCTACTAACTCCAAGCAAAGGCCTTGACTGAAGTAATGCTATCAGACCAAACCATCTATGTCCTGCCTTTCATAGTGACATGCTGGGCAAGATCCCTGGATCAAGTATATCAGAAAACCCCCCCAGAGCCACAGCGGAAAGTACCAGATGACACAAGGGAGGAAAGTGTTACGTTTCCCAGGCTACAGTGCAGCATCTCCAGAGGCACAAGTGCTCCAGAGAAACCGCTTCCCTGCCGCTTCCATGACATTGAAGGGGAAGCTGCCTTTTCTACTGTTTCCTACATGAGCAAATAGTACTGCAACTGGACATCAAATGCTTTGCTGAGGAAGCTATTCCTGAGTAACGAGGCAGGGCCGCAGCTGAGCCAATCTGGAAACATTAAGAAGGCAGGTAGGCCCTAAAGCCTGCAGAAGACAGAGCAGTCAATGGTGTAAACCACACCCACACAGGGAAGCATTCACAGGAAGGGGTTTAAACTCCTTGTGTCCTTCGAAGATGAAGACATGTTAGACTTACAAGCATTCGGTAAGACAATAAATGATAAAGAACCATATATTATAATATAAATAGTACCAGGACAAAGGGAGCTTAATCCTTAACCAAAAATATTTTTAATAACAAAGTACAGTTACATATTACCTGTATAATTCAACATTTTTTTTAAAAGGCAGGAAAGTACTCATGGAGATAGAATCCAGTCAAGCATAATGTGGATAAGCCCCACTGTGACATATTCAATAATATGTAGATCAAGAGCTCCATACGATAATAATAACTGTATATGAGGAAAGCTTGATGTAAAGCAGGTCAGAAAGGAAGGTGGTATAGCCCAAGTTCACATGTGTGTGGGGTATTTGCTTTGAAAGGAATAGTCCCATATAAACTAAAGAAGCTTCCGATATCTCCATCTTAATCTTCTGTCCATTTCTCAGTTCAGAATGAGAGGCAATCACCACCACCACCATCACATATTTTTTTACTCGGAAAACAATATCGTGGCAAGTTGGTCAAGAGCACAATTATTGCACATCCCTGCTCATCTTCAGTCAGGCACTCAGCAAGACCAGTAAGTACAGAAATAACACCCTGGAGTACTTCTTACTCATCTAATGGGAAACAGACTTTGGAGAATTTAATAAATACCATGTTTTTGTTCTGTTTTTTTCAAATATCCTTTGGTAATTTTTAAGAGTCACCATGGGTTGGTTTGGTTGTAACACAGCCTAGAAGCAAACTTGTTTTGAGAGTGAAACTGCATAAATGGAATCAGAACTAGGAAAGTGCGAATGAGAATGGGTACAGTGGGGGAAGGGGCAGCGCTGCAAAGCAGAGGACAACCGCAGGGAACATGAAAAGACAAGGTCTATACCAAGGAAACAGAAAAGTTCATAAGCTCTGTTCCAGAGAACGGTGAGACCCACGATGGCCTTCACTCACTCGTCCGAACACATGGGCCCTAACATTTGATACCCAAAGAAAGTGTCAGCAGCTAATGGTTACTGCTCATATTTAACAATCTAGGACGACACTAAGCAACCGGACTTTCTGCTGTGATGGAAATGTTCTCTTCTGTGCTGTCCAATCTGGGAGTCACAAGCCATGTGTGGCTACTGAGCTTTTGGAATGTGACTAGTGCAACCAAAGGAATGGATTTTTAATTTTATTTAATTTTAATTAATTTAATTGTAAATAGCCATGTGAACCTAGTGGCTACTAGATTAGGCAACAAAGGTATAGAACATAGCTGTGATTAACTTCAAAGGTTTGTTTTTAAAGCTTCACCAAACCATACATTTATGTTTACTAGATATTTCATACATGCATTAAGTAAGATTTCATAGGAGACACAGCTCTTGCCACAGACTCCGTGTTATGCTTTTCACTTTTCTAATCAGCTTAATGTCCCTGCTAGATCAGAAGCCACCATGAGGACAGACAGCACTAGGCCCGCCTCACTTACCTTTGGTGCATGCCAGGGCCCAGCACAGCACGCTCTTAACACTTGTTCCCTAATTGAGCATCCAAGTCAAATGGGAAGCATCTCTCTTGGAAGGGTTTTGCAGAGAAACACGCTCCTGAACACCGGAACCTTTTAAAAACTATTTCTGGGTTGCACAGATCAATAGCATTGTTGGTGACTAACCTGATCTTTCCCCGCTTTAATTTCCTTCTGCCCATTACTCACACAAAAGCAAGCAATATTTCTCACTTTACATATTGAATGTTACGTTTTTATCAAAAAAATCAATTATTTCATGTTTTTCCTAAAATGAATCACTTCTAAATCATGATATATTCCTTTGAGTCTTCCTTAAAAAACCCTGGAAGCTCACTTGTACCACTTAGCTGATATTCCATAAGCTGAACGCAGGACATCCAGAGGCACATGGATTAGAAATGGTCTATTAACATCTTTCTGCCTGCTTTGCTTAAAGCAAAAAATTATATGTGAGCGTATACATATTTGTAAATGAAGCATGTATATACCCACACATGTACATATATACACTCATATACATAATCCACTCATGTATACATATATATCTATACACACATGTGCACTATCAGCTTCCAATGATCAAGTCCTTTATCATTGTATCTGTCTACCTAGTTTCACTCTTGGAACCATATAACTATGATGGTCAGAAAGAACTGCATTAGACTTCTAGCTCTCGCTACTTTTTAAAATATGCCCTTTGGGGCAAATTACTTAAATCCTTGGGGCCTCAGTTTTATACATTTGTTGAAAGGACGAGATAGTATATTGGCTATGAAAGCACCAGAAAAGCACCTGATGGACAGCAGGTGTGCTGTGTTTGCTGAATACATAAATTATTTCAGCTGTTTCTTCAGACCTCTTTGAGACACCAACTCCCTATGAATGGACAAGACTTGGTTATCTTCTGATTTATAGTGAGCAGGCTCTGAAGATTAAAAGCAGATGGAGGGGCCAGCTACTGCTCACGGATTGAAGAAACAAAGGGAAGAGATATATCACAGTCTTAAGAAGATTGTGGAAGAACTTACTGAAAAAAAGACATTTCTGATGCCTGATAAAGGTCAAATGGAAGGCCTTTCTCTGCTCTTTGGAAACGGTTCACCTCAGGCTACCTTCATAGACCCAAATACTAGTTTGTGGTCTGTCTACAGCTGTGGCTAATCTGTTGTGTATTCATCTTTAAAGTAAGAAAGATCACGAGACCACTCACTATTCAGGCTCCAAACCTCACGTTTGGTAAATTTGATTTCCACACCTTCACCTATCTATTCTAAAGCTTCTTCAGTTCTCAGACAGCATTTATAAATAGAACTGAGGTAAATAGCAGCTCTAGCAATTTGTGTAAAGAATCCAGAGGTGTGTAGCAATGAAGTACTCCTTTAAAAAGTTAACCTCTCTTTTGTTTCTAGACTCCCTGTTCAGGGGGTCCATAGTGAAGACCCTAAGCAATAACGTCGAGAGGAAAGGAGGAGATCACAGCGCTCATCTATACCTCAGCTTCCTGCAGGGTCCCGTGGCTTCGGCACACCATGTCAGGGCAAGTGATGGGAGACCCACATCCATCTCGGATTGCCAGCTGCATGTACTGTTTCAGGCACTGGAAGTTAAGAAGAAAAAAGACAATTACCCACTGCATTACAGTAGCACAAAGGTCACAAAACCACCACTGCCTCTTCTTCCTTGCTTGGCAGTCCTGGGGCTCTGGTACTCAGGAAACGTAAGTTATCGTGAGTGTGAATACTAAGAGCCATCACTTTGGGAAGAACGCAGAGACAGGCAATTTTGTATGGCTGTATCCTAAGAATACTGAGCTTATTCATGGTAACAAGGCAAATTTCTGTACTCTCACATTTTATGCACCATAGGTTGGGAAAAGAAGAAACATTCTTTTGTACGAATGGCAAAAGCCTTCTTTCTACTTTTTAAAAAAAAACTTCTGTGAATTCCCAGTTTAATTTTTATGTAGTGGTCCTCTCCCTCAAAGTTTGCCCAGAAGTAAAACTGTGACCATAGTAATGAGCCAGCCAAACAGAAACAACTTGGAAGCGAGGCACAGACTTATCCAGGAACACCCTTAACAGCAAATACACCAGGAAGAGACAATGTCAAAAACAATTAGGGAGAATGAGACTTTTCTGAAACCATGGGCCTTGGTGAATGCTTGATGAGGAGGTTTGAGTAGAACCTGGGTAAAAAAGAAACTCATAGGAAAAAAGAAACCCAGAGAAGAGAAGAGGAAGAATACCAAGGACAGCCGTGACCGGTGTGGCTCAGTTGGCTTGGCGTCGTTCCGCAAAGCAAAAAGATGCCAGTTTGATTCCCAGCGAGGGCACATGCCTGGGTTGCAGGTTTGGTCCCTAGTCAGGGTGGATACAAGAAGCATCTAATCGATCTCCCTCTCTCACATCAAAGTTTCTCTCCTTCTTTTTCTCCCTCCCTTCCCTTCTCTATATAAAAATAAGTAAATATATATTCTTTAAAATACCAAGGACAAACTTGATCTACTCATTGCCTGCTGCACCTGAATCTTGGGCAGTGAGCGGAGATGTGAGTCAGACTCAGAAGGTAGAAGAGGAACTGATACCCTTACAGAAATCTCTAATTCCCCCCTCCCCCCTCCCAACCTATTGCACATGCCCAGAGGAAACTGAAGGCCATAGTTTCGGAAGATAAAGCTCTTAAGAAATCTGCAAGTTGGTTTCCCAGTTTCTCTTCATTTGCTCATAATTGGTCAGTTCTTTTCTATATGCATGATGGAAAAAAAATCAAACTTAATGTTTGAGGAAGACACCCCAAAAATGTATAAGCTAGTCAATGAATGAACGACTCTTACAAAGTAATCATTATTTATGACAGGGTTTGGATCTTTCGAATTTACACACTTAGGTGTCAACCTGCTGCATTAAAAACATTGCTGTTGCACCAGCCTTTTATAAAAGCTGAACCACCAAATAAGGTTTATGGTGAGAGTGCTGATGACATAACTGTGAAATCTATTCCTTTCATCGACCATCTTCATCCACTTTCCCTATCTGAACATAACACTGATATCAAAACTGTATTTCATAAAAATTAATCCTGTATTTATCCAGTTGAAACTACCGTCACAACGCACTAACAAATCAATGACTAGGGCAAGCCATTTAAACCAGATTTGCATGTCTTCAACTACTGAGCAATCCCATTCTCCAAGGAGTCCATTTTTTTCCATGATGCTCATGAGAAAAGGAAACTAGAAAACAACCTAAATATCCAAAGTAAGAGAACACATGAATAAATTATGCTAAATTTATGCAACAAAAAGCTGAAGAATCATGGAAAATAGTTTCAAATGATGTTTAAAGACACGGCAAAGTGCTCGTGATTTGGTATGAATTGGGGAACAAAAGATGATTTAGCATGAGCTGGAGAATGAAAGAAACTGGAGCAGGAATCTTAAGTCACTCTTCGCTTACAGCTGACCACAATTTAGATGCCATATTGTAACTTTTACTTTCTTTTTCCAGAGAAGGGTGGACAATCATTCTTGCTAGGGGTTCCTGTGCCAGACATGGTCTCCACTACCAGGAAGAGCAGTGAACAAGAGAGAGCAGCAGCAAGGAAACATGAGGGAGAATTTCAGTGGGCCGCACACCTCGGGAAAAACAGCAGAGGTGCCTCACACAGGGAGTGCTGCGGAGAGGAACCAGCAAATAAACCATGTGAAGGCCTGTCCACCCCTCATCTGCTCCCACGGACTTCTCGGCCTTCCACCTGCCACACAGATGCCTGTGTCACTGCCCTGACCTCTCCAGCTGCCACTTGAAAGTTAAGTAGAAAGACTGAAAACGTCAGGCCTGTAGGCTCAAGGGGAAAGTGTCTGAGGAATGAACATCAAATCCTAATATCTGGACTCCAGCCCCAGCACGACTGTGTCAGGTGACAATGAGAAAATTACTTAACCTGTGACTCAGACTTGCTTCCCTTGATCTTGAAAATGGGGACAATAACACCTGTTATGGTTACTTTACAAGGTTTAAAACACACACACACAAGCACAAGCCTAAAATTTTGCATATGGAAGCCTTTTGAAAATTTGCAAATTGTAGGATATTTGGTCATATTTCTACTCTACTTCACCTGTCTTAGACTTTCTATGAAAAATGTAGAGGGGAAGTGTTACCCTTTGACCTTCTCCGTTTATCCTGTCTCCACTCCCTGCAGGGGACCAGTGAAGCCACCTACGGTAGAGAAGCTCCACAGACGGAACAGATAACTGTAACAGAACAACATCCCACACACCTCTCGTCAGGCCTCTCCTTAGCACTGTTTGGGTCTATACATAAAGCTTAGGTTAAATAGGAACTAAAAAGACTGTGTGAATCTTTACAGGCAAAAAACAAAAATTCGTTTCCACTTATGTTGCAAATTTGTAAAGTTGAATCTAAGCTTTCCCAAGGGATTATAATGAATGTTCTATTTGCTAATGTTATGTTCTTAAGCACACTGCAACCGCAATACATAAACCCAATGAAATTTTAAGCTTCCCACAAGTACTCTCCTGGCCACAGCACTGCATAACCCATGACTTTGGGACAGAAGTTAGAGCTGCATGCACCAACAACAGGGTGTAATTATATACACCTCACATACCCTTTTGTCTTAAATTCTAAGAAACACTGGTCCAAGAAAGAGATTTGTAGTGCAAGTTGCTAAGTAATGGTCTAGCACAGGCATCCATCCACAGCCCATCCCCAGGGGCCTGCATTTCCAATAAAGGCAAAGAGGGAAAACAACCGGCTCTAGTTATTGCTTCTTATTAAATTTTCAAGTACCTTAGGTTTATTATATGTCTTCTATTAGCTTGCACTAAAAATTTAATCTCTAACTCTCCCTCTCTTCTTCAAAACCTCTGGCTAAAGCACAAAAAAACCTGAAAACATTCACAAGAACCTCTGTGCATGTTATACGAACCAAACAAACAAATGGTTAACAACTCTGGAAGAAACTGGTGTCTACCTTGTAAATAAAGACAGGAAAACAGAAAGAGAAAAAGAAAAACAATCCTCATTTAGTCACACTGAAAATGTTACACTCCAATAAACGACAGCATTAAACAAGTGTCTAAATATATAATTTTCTTAACAGCTAATAAATTCTAAGGGGAATGTTTCAAATACAACATTTGAAATACCTTGATGACCAAAGAAAGAAACAACTTTTCTTTTGGATAGTCAACATCTCAATTAGTTTGGTAGAGCGTTAACGCTTTTTAGGCCATGAAGCATCATGTATGATAAGGACTGTTCTTCAAAACCATTCCACCAGTCCTCAAGGATTCAAATGGGATCCAGCCAAGGATTTAACCACCAAACACCTGCTGAACCAGATCACTTGTATGGTCTCTTCCAGTCCTGAGATCCTATGAATTATGTGCTATGGAACCCTCCCTGAAAGAGGTTCCTCCTAGACCCCTTTGAGGCATGTTAATTTTCCAGTGCACCAAAGGGCATTCTTCATAGGTGTTCTCATCTACTAGCTGGACAGGGCAAAAAGGGCTGCGTCATTTAGACAAAGCTCCTAATAGATACACCCAAGAATAATGTACATGTGTATACATACATATACATATATTTATAATAAAGTTGCATTCCCTGTCACTAGATTATACCTGCCTTAAAAATGTTCTCTAAAAGCATTACAATGAATAGCCAAGGGAACTGGATTCTGACAATGAAGACTGAAGTATGAGCTCTGAAGTTGTCCTTGGCATTTCGGGCAAGTAATTAATATCTCCAGCTATAGCACTCTCAATAATAAAATGAAACAACACCGCCTGCCAAGCCTATTCTCAGGGAAACGGAGAGTCCCTCATGAGGGTGAACACATGAAAATACAATGAAAAGTGAAAAGAAGTAAAATGTAAAGTGTAACTGGAGACTAGAATAGGTTTCCGAAGTATAGGCACGCATGCAGAAGTGAAAGTCCCCTGCCGGATATGACCCCCCAGAAATCAGTCTCACGATGACAGGGGTGGGCGGGAGGCGGGGGGAGAGGAGACTATGTATTGTTGGGAGGAAGCAGGCAATATGTGCCATTAGCTGAAAGTTTAAACGGATCCTCAGGCTCTTGGATGCTTCTGGAGGCAGATGCCGGGGTTTTGAGGTCCAAGAAAGACTGGCAGACCACCCGGATTAAAGATGAACTGGTGAACTCTTGACCTTGGGTTTCTCATTCCTAACACAGTCACAGATGGAAAGGAAGGTGACAAGGGGGAAAGTACCTTGAGTTTAAAAGTTTGCTTTTTGTTTTGCTGGCACAATGCTGTACACTAAAACGGATATTTAATAAAATGTAGACTAACACTTCTCTATCTCGGCACACAATGACATCATAATGTCTCAAGAGTGTTCTAAATAACATCTTATATTTAGGCCAATACTCTGTTTACTCCAGTTCAGACTATGCTCTCCATACATGATCCAAGAATAAAGCCTTCTTTATTGGATGCTGTTGAGTTAAATTATTAATAAACTCACGATGGAACATCTCCCACAATTCGAAAGCCTTTTAACACACCAAAGCATCCTGGTTTGTAAATACATAATGGTTTTTAAAAATTCAAATTAATCAATAATCTATAGCTAAGCAGTAAATTGTTTCCTGGTATAGTATGGTCCTGAACTTTTTATTATAAAACCCCTTTCAGAAACCTTGGTTTTTCACAAATATGTTATTACTAGTGACAGGCATCACCTTAATACCTTTTTGCCAACCACATAGGACATCGGAGGACTGACAGGAAAACCTGGCACCAGATGATTAAAAAGAAGCCCCCAATCAAACAAGCCATTAGGCCAGTTAAAAAGAGACCTTAGTTTTATAGTCCTCATCCTTTAGAGTCTCTTATTCAGAAAGCCTTCCTCGTCTTGTCCCCAGTCCAGCACAAGGCCTGGCCCATCCATTGTCATAGCACTCTGGTGCCCAGTGAGCACAGTATTTTTCAAACTGGGTGCAAACACGCATTCTTGGGAGCCCAGGAGTCCCCCTCGGCAAGGTTTTTATCCGTTTTATTTAATATTTGATAAGTATACTTTGAACTCTCTCAAGGACAATCCCATTTCTACTCAATGTCAATGCTCACACTTGCATTTGTGTACAGCCTGGCTCTGCCAGAAAAGAATGTGGTCACTGTCACAGGCGGATGAAAAAGCTACGCAAGTATCTGGACCCAGTGAAAGCTGTAAAAGTCAAGATTTTCAGTGATTCCAACTCAGAAAAGCAGCCAGATTATTAAATTACCACTTGTTCATTGGAACACACCAAACTTTGAACCTGTGACAAGTGATTCAGCGGAAACTAACCCTCATCACATCAATGTTAACTTAAAGGTTGTTTGTCTGTAGTGTTAGTTAACATGCAACTTATACATTTATTCTGATGTTCTCATTTAACCCTTTCGGTACTAGCGCTCTTTCTGCCGCGACACTCCCGCTGTATGAGGTGCCGCACCGAAAACGCGCACATAGCACATGGTCAGTCCTCCTTTGTGTGAAGACTTTCCTAACCTTATATAAGATCTATGCTTAATAAAACAATGCTTTTTTCCAAGTGTTGTTTGTAACTTTAATATTAAGAGATAGTTATATAAAATTCTATCAATTATATAAGTAAAATTTATAAAAATTATATACAGATG